>PVJS01000988.1:39739-108636 GCA_004027185.1 Glis glis
GTAGCGCGGAGGTAGAAGCCCCTGGGTTCAATCCCCGGTACCGCAAAAAAAAAAAAAAAATAGGGTGGGGGATGTAGCTTGGAGGTAGAATGCCCCTGGGTTCAATCCCTGGTACCACAATAAATAAATAAATAAATAAATAAATAAATAAAATCAGAAATGAAAAAGGAGACATCACCACAGACAGTGGGGAAATCCAGAGGATATTCAGAAACTATTTTTAAAATTTATATTCCAATAAACTGGAAAACATGGAAGAAACTTACAGATTTCTAGACACATACAACCTACCTAAATTGAACCAAGAAGATATAGAAAACTTAAACTGACCAATACCAAGCAAAGAGATAGAAGCAACAATAAAAAGCCTTCCATCAAAGAAAAGCCTAGGTCCAGATGGATTCCCAGCTGAATTCTACAAAACCTTTACAGAAGAACTAAACCAAATACTTTACAAGTTATTCCATGAAATCAAAAGAGATAGAATTCTTCCAAACTCCTTCTATGAGGCTATTATCACCTTAATACCAAAACCAAATAAAGATCCCTCGAGAAAAGAAAATTACAGATCAATATCACTGGTGAATATACATGCAAAAATTCTAAACAAAATACTAGCCATGTGCATTCAAAAGCACATGAAGAAAATTGTACACCATGACTAAGTTGGTTTCACCCCAGGAATGTAAGCTGGTTCAATATATGCCAATCAATACATGTTATTCACCACATAAATAGAACTAAGGACAAAAATCACATGATCATCCCAATAGATGCTGAAAAAGCATTTGACAATATCCAACACCCATTCATGTTAAAAACACTGCAGAAAATTGGAATAGAAGGAATGTACCTCAACATCAATAAGGTAATATACAATAAACCCAAAGCCAACATCATAATGAACGGGGAAAAACTGTGGGAATTCTCTTTAAAATCAGGAACAAGACAAGGATGTCCACTATCACCATTCCTTTTCAATATAGTCCTTGAGACTCTTGCCAGAGCAATAAGACAAGAGAAGGATATCATAGGAATTTAAATAGGAAAAGAATTAAAATTAACTCTATATGCAGATGACATGATCCTATATTTAGAAGATACAAAAAACTCAACCAAAAGACTACTAGAGCTGATTAACAAATTCAGCAAAGTAGTGGGACTCAAAATCAACCTAAAAAAATCAATATCACAATTCCTGTCCTCAAATTATATACACAGCTATTGTAATAAAAACAACATGGTATCGGCACAAAAAGAGACACATATACCAATGGAACAGAATAGAAGATATAGAAACAAATCCACACAATTAGAGTCAACTGATTTTTGACAAAGGTGCCAAACAAATATGCTGCAGAAAAGACAGCCTTTTCAACAAATTGTGTTGGGAAAACTGGCTCTCCATTTGTAGAAAAATGGAACTAAATCCTTACCTCTCACCCTGCACAGGAGTCAACTTGAGATGGATCAAAGATCTGGAAATTAGACCAAAGACTTTGAAGCTACTAGAGGAGGGCATAGGTCTAACACTCCAACATATAGACACAGGTATAAACTTTGTCAACAAGACCCCCATAGCTCAGGAAATTAAAACAAGAATTAATAAATGGGATGGCATTAAACTAAAAATTTCCTGCTCATCAAAGGAAACCATCAAGAGTCTAAAGAGAGAGCCTACAGAATGGGAGAAGGCCCAGCTGTCATTTGCTTCTGGTGCAACCCAGACTCTTGAAGCCAGGCCCACAGGGAGGTGGAGAGCCCTGGCCCCCTGGTCAAACAGAAATCCCACTAGGCAAGTAAAAGTCACAGGTAACAGCCCACAACACCACTAGGCAAGTAAAAGTCACAGGTAACAGCCCACAACACGGCGGAGGGGGTCAGGGACTGGGAGGTGTTGGGGAAGGCACAAGTTCTCCAATCAGCCTGTCTGGGTCTGTCTTGTCAGGCTGGTCACCTGTCCTTCTGTGAATGGGTGGGCCTGAAACAGGCCAATTGCAAGGACACCCTTGGCTGAGCTGTGACCCTCCTGTGAAAGAATGGCAGCAGCCATTCACCAAGTGGGGCTGTATTCCTTCTAGAAATTTCTCTTTGCCTAAATGCCCTTTTGTTCCTGTCAATTGGAAGGGTGGCTCCCTCTTTAATCTCTCTACCTCCATAATCTTCTCTAAGCCTATACAGGAGGTGCTTAATGATTGCTGTATTGCAAAATAAATGAGTGTATAGGGTGTCACAGCCAGGAGAGCAGAGGTCCACAGGAAGAGGAGAGAGTTCACACTTCAAGAAAGAACCAAGAGCAAAACCCTGTGGCCTCCTGAGAGATGCATGCACAGGCATCACATTCTAGAACTCTCTCTGCAGCAGCCAGGAGTCCATTCTGGGGCCACTGCCTCAATACTGCTGGGTCTGTCCCCAGGTTCTCCGAGCTCCTGTGCACCTGCTGAGAGATGTTGCTATGGTTTGAATGTGTACCCCAAAAGGTCATGTGTTGGAAACTTAATCCCGAAAGTCATATGTTAATGGTATTTGGAGGTGGGGCCTTTGGGTATTAATTAGGATTAGATGAGGTCATGAGGGTGGAGCACATACATAAAAAGGAGCTTCAACGGGGCACAGTGGTACATGTCTGCAATCCCAGTACTTGGGAGGCTGAGACAGGAGGAGATTCGTGGCCAATCTCAGCAATTTAGTGAGACCCTTAGCAACTTAGCGAGACTCTGTTTCAAAGTAAAAAAATAAAATGGTCTGGGGGTGTAGGCCATAGGTAGGATGCCCCTGGCTTCACTCTCCATTACCAAAAAAAAAAAAATGCGGGGGTGGGGGGTGGGGGGAACCACCAATGCCAAAGAGGAGCTTAACTCCTTGGCATGGCTCGCCACACTTCAACAAGATGCGCAGTGTGCAACAGTAACTCTTGTAGCACACACAGGCATGGCACAACACACCCAGGGGTTTGTGGGCAATACACAGGCACCCCGCACAAGGTGCACAGCCTGGGCAGGATTGGCCACAGCGCAGGCGCAAGGCCTGCCGCCCAACCTTAACCAGGAGAAGCCTTGACAACCAATGCGAGACCCTAGCAACCGGAGGACTACAACTGCACCTGAGACAGGACACCCGCTGCTTTGTCTGCCAGGGAGCCTTGCATTCCAACCCCTGTTGGTGGAGAGGCCACCATAACAAGGCTGAGTGCTGCCTCGGCCCGCGGCAAAAACACTGCCAATCCTCTCGGTGCGGTACGCTCTTACCTGTCGAGGTTGTTACCTGTGCGGTACGCTCTTACCTGTCGAGGTTGTTACCTGTGCGGTACGCTCTTACCTGTCGAGGTTGTTACCTGTGCGGTACGCTCTTACCTGTCGAGGTTGTTACCTGTGCGGTACGCTCTTACCTGTCGAGGTTGTTACCGGCTCAGGTCTGTTAAGGTTCCGGAACCTTGCCACCACCAAGAACAATGCTGAATGCGGACTTGACCAGGGAAAGACACCAGTGGCTGCTCCCAAGATGCTTCCTCCTAACGTCATCAGCACGCTGCGTACCCGGACCCGGAAGCACAAGTACCCAGACCCGGAAGTACAGGTACCCGGATTAGGAAGTACAACATCAATATAGCTCCCCAAGGAAACCTGCCTCTTGGGTTGTACTAGTTCCTCTCCCTCTCCCTCTCCCTCTCCCCCTCTCTCTCTCCTCCTCCCCCTCTCCTCCTCTCCCCCTCTCCCCCCTCTCTCCCCTCTCTCCCTATCTCTCTGTCTCTCTTCTTCCCCCCCAAAATATGATAAGTTTATGTGAAGTATTATAATTGTATGGAGTGTTAATGAATAAAGAACCTGTCAGTCACGATGGCAATAAAAGTTCTTGAAACACCTGACCATGTTTTGGCTGTTTCCACCATCTAAGTCTGCTCTGAACAGGTCCCATGATGGCATTAAGGGCTGTAGAAAAAAAGGAAGAGACCTGAGCTAGCACGCTTGCTCTGTCGCTCCATGTGATGCCCTCCACCATGTCTTGATGCAGCGAAGGCCCTCACCAGGTGCTGACAACATAGTCTTAGTCTTCCCAGCCTCCAGAATCGTGAGCCAAATAAACTTCTATTCCTTATTAAACTTCTATTCTTTATAATTTATCCAAGCTCAGGTATTTTGCTATAGCAACAGAAAACAGACTAACACAGAAGCCAGCTCAGGACTGGCCACAACATCGGAGCAGAGGAAGGCACAGATAACCCAGGAAACCCGTGAAGTAGGGACCAAGTAGAATCACAGTGTGAGCACTGGCTCAGCTTGTGGCTTCCAAACCCCCATGCTGGGCAGGACCCCATTCTCTGTGTGGCAGAGAGGGGACGAAGAGATGAATCACAAGTCCATTACCCCTCTAGGAGTATGTATTCTAGATGTGGGGTTACGAAAGGAGCTGGAACCAGAATCAGACCTTGGAAGGAGCTGCATCTCCTTATTAGAAATGGTTTCTTTGACTAAATGGCATATACCTCCGGGGCCATTTTGTTTAGTCATGTAGTTGTGCCGTGTCAAAGGCACACAAGTAGGAAGCAAATCGGACCTGAAATCCAACCCATGCCCCACTTGCCACGCCATGGTGGTGGACTACTGCTGCCTCTACCAGTGTAGAGGGGTACCTTCTATAATCTACACTAAGGCACTGGTGTGCTGTCTTTCCCAGGAACATCCTGGCTGTGATGAGCAAAGATGCAAAGCATTCAGTGTGCAGCCCCACCTTGGGAATCCCAGGACTGCTGGCAGAGGACGCTGCAGGCAGCCAAGAGATGGCTGGTATAGCCTCCCTGTCCCACCCACCTGCCCTGGGCCCCGTGCCTCCTCTCCCCTCCTCCCTCCCTGCCTCTCATCCCTTCCCTGGGGCGTGCTGTGGGGTTGGTGGAGCCTGGCAGAGATGACACTGGAGATTCTCAGGGAAAAGCAGCAGAGGGAGTTTCCAGAGGTTGGTGGGGAACTGCCAGGGGAGATCCCTAGCAATGAATCCTCCTTAGCAACAAGGGAGCCTTCTCTGAGGAGTGAAGGATGGGGATCAAGAGATGCCAAAAGGATGCAGGGCAGGAGAAGAAAATTAACAGCAACTAAGGTGTCTTGTGGCTTCTCACTGCCTGACCCGGGCACAAGAGCATCTCATTTATCAACACATGAGGTTGGTGTAGCTGGTCCTGCATTATGTAAGAGTATGCTAAGGCTCACCAGTGTGATG
The DNA here is from genome assembly GCA_004027185.1 of Glis glis. NCBI lineage: Eukaryota > Metazoa > Chordata > Mammalia > Rodentia > Gliridae > Glis > Glis glis. The sequence continues at coordinate 44,951 of PVJS01000988.1, forward strand.
CTACTGGATCCCAAGCATTCAGATAGTCACGGGAAGGGCCAAGTATTAGACTCCGGCCCACCTGCTCCCCCACACCAGCTCCTGCCCCTGTGGGCACCACCCTGCCAGCTTCATGTACAGTTATGTGGGGGAAGCTGGAGCCTGGACACATTCTTTTGGTCTTGGCTCTTGTATTCCCAGAGCAGCTGGCTTCTCCCGACCTGGGTGTGTGTGGAAGGCGGCAGGTGTGGTGCCGGGAGGGGCCCGAGCCCATGTTCAATGCACCTGGAGAAATCAGTTATGATAACAGCAAGGATACATGATTTCTACATGGAAAGCAAAACCACGGAAGGGTTTTTATGGAAAAGTCATGTTGACAGTATCTATTGCCAAATGAGGATTTGGCAACAGGATGGAGGGAAGCCGACGAGCTGGCACATAAAGCAGCACATTCAAATAACACAAGACGAGGCACCCGGGCTGCAGGAGAGCCCTGCCATGGCCACCTGGTGCCCATGAGGCATTCTCAGCGAGCTTCTCAGTGCTGGCTGCACATCAGGATTCCCTAGGGAAAGTCACAAAGAAAAATCACACGTGCACACTCAGGTCTGCACCCCGCTCCTTGATTCTGCTTGGATGGTTTGGGGGGACTGACATGAGGGCATGTTTTTGAGTGTCAGGAATCTTCTATGCAGCTAGGATTGAGGATCATGCCCAATCTAGGTCTGGTCCAGCCCCTTTCCCTGTGAAGCCATCTGTCTCAATGGTGGCAGAAGATCCAAAAGGGCTGTGTGCACTCAGGCAGGCCCATCACCACCCTCGGTCTAGAAAGGAGGCTTGGGCCAGGCGATCCGTGATGTGAGGCTCCTCCCTGAAGAGGAAGGGTGGAAGGAAAAAGACAAGATGGCCGGGTGTGGTGGCACACGCTTGTAATCCCAGTACTTTGGGAGGCGGAGACCGGAGGATCCGGGTTCGTGGTCAGCCTCAGCTCTCTCTCTCTCTCTCTCTCTCTCTCTCTCTCTTCTTAGTGAGGCCCTACGCAGTTTCAAAATAAAGTATAAAAAATAGGGCCGGGGGCGTAGCACGGAGGTAGAACGCCCCTGCGTTCAATCCCCGGTACTGCAAAAAAAAAAAAAAGACAAGATGGCACCTGGGGTAACACAGCTACTTCTCAGACCTACAAAACTGAAGGCTGCTGTATCAGCTAGCTCGTACTGCTATAACAAAACACTACAGGTTGGGTGGCTTAAATAACAGAGATTTATTTTCTACCAGTTCTGGAAGCTGGAAGTCTCAAGCGAAGGTGTTAGCAGGGTTGGTTTCTCCTGAGGTTACCTTGTAGATAGCTGTCTTTCCCCCTGGTCCTTCCTCTGTGTGGGTCTGTGTCCTAATCTCCTCTTAAAAGGACACCATTGAACTATGCACTTAAAAGAGTTGAAGATGGTAAAAGTTTCTATGAGTACTTTACCACAATAAAAAAGTTGGAGAGAAAAAAAAGGACCCCCCTCAGATTGGATTTGTGCCCCACCCTATCAACCCTATTTTAACTTAATTGCCCCGTAAAAGGCCCTATCTCCAATTATAATCACATTCAGAGATGCTGGTGACTTGTGCAGCTTCCATGTGTAAATTTTGAGAGGAAAAAAGTTCATTTCATACCACCCGTGCTGTGGAGTCATGAGATAACCCTGCTTAATTTAACATCAGTGTAGCAAGCACAGTGTGTTCACACACACACACACACACACACACACACACACCAATTGACTGTTGGAATTTTCTCAGGTTGAAATGGGCCTCACTGTCTACAAATTGGCAGAACAAAGCACCATTTAGAGCTCAAAACAAAAGTCTCACTTAATTGATATAAAAGCCCATTCAACCCCCAAAGTTAAAAGAGCCATTCCTAACTTGTTTTTGAATACTTAGGAAAGTATTTCAGGAAATTAACTCCATGGATGAGTTAGGACAGGGCGTAGTTGGAAGAACAACTTTTGAGAACTGTCCTTAAATTCTTCGACATTCCTCCTATCAAGGGGCAGGATCTAATTCTCCTCTGCTTGAATCTGGGCCCGAGTTACTCACTTCTGGCATGTGTAAGGAGACAGAAACGATATAGCATGACTTCAAAGGCAAGACAGCTTCCACCAGCCTTTCTCTTGGGGCCCTCATTCTGGAAGGCCGGCAGCCATTGTGAGGAAGCCCAAGCACACAGAGGGGCCACGTCAAGGTGTTTCATCCGAGATCCCAGCTAATAAACAGCACCAGTTGCCCAAAAGGTGAGTGAAGAAGTCCTTCAAGATGACCCCAGATCCGGCCACTGCAACCCCATGAATGGGAAAATCCCATGAGAAGGGACCAGTGGACCCCCAGGACTGCAAGAGATAATAGTGTTAAAAGGTTTATGGCTCAAGCCACTAGAGTTGGGGGTGGTTTCCAAGCAGCAGTAGATAACTGAATAGATACTCTGTCCAGTTCCTACAGGTTCTACCCAATCCACCCCCACCCGCCACCACTGCCAACTCTGGACTTAATCTGCAAGAGGAAAGGGGCCCACTGGGCACCCCTGCACTGGCTGGTAGAGAGATACCTTGGAGGAGCTGCCAACAAGCTTCCAGCTGTACAATGCTATGTTGGTCCAGTCTACACTGCCAGCCTGTCCTTCTCATCGGTCTCCCTTGTGGGCCAGATTGAGGCTGTGTGTGTCACCTGCACGGGCCCTGGCTGCTGGGCATTCAACACTTGTGTAGTCACTGGTAACACAATGGTCACATCGTGGTCTAGGAGGGTGGTTAAATGCAGCGCTGAGAGGCGAACCTCAAAATCAAGTCCAGAAGTAGAAAATGAGCCCCTAACTGGGCAAACAGAGGACAGGCAGGGGAGGTGGCACAGAGCATGTTGGAAACAGTGAGCCTGGTCTTACAATGAGTGGTCTGGGCACAGTGATGAGACTCGTGTCCTGAGAGCAAGGGTAGGGAGGATAAAGGATTCTGGATTTGAACCCAGATCTCCTATGCCAAGCATTGCCGGCTTGGCCTACCCCTGCTGACCAGGTTCAACACAACACCCACTTCCTGCACTGTCACCTAGAATCTGGACATCTTGGAGCCAGAAGCTGTCCCAGCCTGACCCCCATGCTATTCTCTCCCCGCCCCAGCACCCAATCCATGTGGGTATCATCAGGGTGGCCAGAAAAAACACCAATAGCATCCAGCCCCTTTGGACACAGGGTGTAATACTGATGCCCCTTCCCTTAAAGGCAAGTCCCACAGCAAGCTCAGCTCCCTCTGGCCCTTGCCCATCCACCATGGAGGTCCCAGCATGCCTTGCAGCCACTGCCATTTCCACAGGGGCTCCCGGGATGCCAGCAGCAAACTTTCATTCTTCCTTCTCCAGTCGCCCATTTCTCCCTAAGTTACACTTTGGGAAAACAAACTCCCTCCAGGAGTCAGGATTCATTAGGGAGATGGAGAACAGTGATCCTGGGCCGCCCACAGTGACCAGAATGGAGGAGCCAGCCCAGCAGGGCGACCACCCAGGTTGGTCCAGGGCCTGCCAGGGGCTCCTCCGTGGAGTGAACCTCTCGTTGCCGCCCTAATAGCCATTTTCCTTGCTCTCTGTAGATGGATTATCTGGTGGGCGCTATTGCTGATGTGTATATTGTGGGGTTTAGTGAAGACAACAGATCCCCAGAAGCCCCTGGCTCGGGAATGGCTGCAGCCAGGAGGGGATACCCCTGGAGACAGAGAAGGAAGGGGAATCCGTGTGCCCCCCCATTTTTCCTTCCAGATAGAAGCCTTTGGATGTGGGGTCTTCTGGGGCTGAGAGCTATTAAGACACACCTGGAAGAGAAGAAGAAGAAGGCAGGAAAGCCCAGGAGGGGATGAGAAGGAGAGAGGATGGTCCCTAGAGCAGATGGCACGGTCACCTGAGAGTCCCAGGGCCTGGTCTGCCCCAGCACTACCGACCTGCTCTCCCAAATGCCCAACACACCGTCCACATGGGAATCATGGGGCGTAGGGTTCCATGCTGGCATCATCCACCTTTTAAACAATCCAAATGGTGCCTCTTGCTTCTTTTTCTAAACAGTTTCATTGATGGACATATAATGAACTGGTTTGTTTATTTATTTATTTATTTTCGGTACCAGGGATTGAACTCAGGGGCGTTCTACCTCCGAGCTACACCCCCAGATCTATTTTTTATTCTTTATTTTGAAACCGGGTCTCACGAAGTTGTGGAGGGCCTCACTAAGTAGCTGAGGCTGGCCGCCAACCCAGTTCCTCTGGTCTCCGCCTCCCAAGTACTGGGATTACAAGCATGCGCCACCACGCCCGGCCTGAACTGGTTTATTTAAAGTGTGCACTTTAGCTGGGTGTGGTGGCACATGCCTATAATCCCAGTACTTGGGAGCCTAAGACAGGAAGATTTCAGGTTGGTGGCCAGGAAGCAATGAGAATAAGAGGAAGGGCTGGGGTCCCAATGTCCCCTTCAAGGACACACGCCTGAGTGATCTAACTTCCTCCCACTAGACCCTCGGGTTTTTCTTGGGAACCTTCTAAAGGTTCCATCAACTACCTTCCAATAACACCACAGGCTGGGGACAAACCCTATAACACCTGGACCTTTGGGGGACATTTCAGATCCAAAGTATGGCATCAGGAGAATGTCAGCAGGGCCATTCAGAGTTCCTGAGAGCCAGGCCAGCCACCCGTTCAGGGAGCACTAAGATGCAGGCACCTGGGGGCTGAGGGATCACTCTCGATCACCCTGAGAGCTTGTCATTTTAGGAAGCTCTTATGGTTCAGATATAGAATGTCCCTCAGAAAAGTCCATGTGTTGGCAACACAGCACTGTTCAGAGGTGAAATAACTGAGTCAGCCGTGGACAAATCTATCAGTGGATTAATAATTGAATGGATTCACCGTTGGTAACTGTTGGCAGGCAGGGTGTGCCTGGAGAAGGTAGGTCCCGGGGGCACGTCCTTGGGGACTGTCCCTGCCCTGGTGGCTTCCTCTCGCGCTCTCTGCTTCCCTGCCGCTGTGAGCGGAGCAGCTCTCCTCCACCATGCCTGCCACCACGATGCTTCTGCCGTGGAGCCAGCTGAACACGGAAACTGTGAGCCCGAATAAACCTTTCCTCCTCTAAAATTGTTCTTTGTGGGTATTTTGGTCATAGTAGCGCGAAGCTGACAAACACAGAAGCTACAAGGCAACTATGAAGTGCGGGTTAAAATCCTGGTCAGGCCCCAGGTAGAATTTGGACTCTGGGCCACTCTCGAGGCAACTACCCTCTTCGCAGCATCTGTCAGCATAGGGAGTCACGAAGTGGATGCCCACGGGGCCAGGTCAGAAACAGCTGGCTGTCAGGACTGGGCTCTGGCTGAGCGGACAACTCTCGCCTGCCACTAGTTCAGGGAGAACCAAGATGCAGACATGTGGCCTTACCTGCTGGGATTGTCTATTTTTTTTTTTTTTTTTTTTTACTAAAAGCTGAATATCTGGATTCATAAGTGCAAGCTCCTGATTCTCATGGACAAAAATGTAATGATTTTTTAAAACTCCTCAGAGGAGGCAGGTTAAAGGCTTCTGAGCTGCAGACGATCTACCTGAGGCTTCAGCCCCATTTGCTCCTACTTTCTGACTCTCGTACCATCTCTCGGGCCCGCAACACATTCTCCTTTCAAGTCATGTCAACAAACTTCCACTGAGCAAGCGCTGCTGTCATGCCCTGGGCTCTGGGCTGGAGAGGCAGCCACACGGATGAGTGGCCCCGCCCTGTCCACGGGGTGGGAGTGTCATGTTGGCTGATGAGTACTTCCACTGAAGCACATCCCTCATCCATGGGCTCATGGAAGATGGGGAAATTGCTCTCTGGGGGCTCAAGAAAGGCCATAGGGAGGAAGTGACACTGGAGCTGAGCCAAGAAAGATGACGGAAATTCACAGGCCCCCACAGAAGGGGAGGAGGGTGTGGAGTGTTTGGTGTGTTCTGGGAACAGCAGGTGGTCCATCTGTCATGGGAGAAGAGATGAGTCTGTGAAGGGTCCAGAGGAGTTTCCAGTGGGGGAGAGAGAGGAACCCAACTCAGGGCCAGTGGGATCCTTGGCTTATGTGACGGAAAAGAATTTCAACTTGAGGCAGAGATATAGACGGAGATTTATTTAGGAAAGCAAGAGACACACATTCAAGGGAGAATGGGGGCATCTCCCGAGTAAGAGATGCACCTTGGGGCCTCACGGCTCTCTTTAAGGGAAGCCTGGTAAGGGTGGTCCTGGAAGGTGTGTGAGGGTGACATAGTCTGGTAATCTCTAGGACATTTGGGTCATCTTCCAGGTCCTGATGGGGCCTTCACTGTCTAACCAATAGGTGTCCCTTTTTAAAATATTCGTTTACTGGTGCACTGTAGTTATACATCATAATGAGGTACAGGCAATAGGAACATACACGCGCACACACTCGGTGCACTTCCCTCTAGATCCCATCCCCCTCCCTCCGCTGCCCTGTACATGCCGTTGAGATTGGTATTGATCAGGGCACTTGCCTAGGTATCCCTTTTGCTTAAACTGTTCACAGGTGGGACTGCTAACGGTGCCCAGGGAACTCATCACAAGTGAATGGGTTTCCTGTTTGGGTGGTCCTTGTCATTTTTTTTTTTTTTGCGGTACTGGAGATTGAACCCAGGGGCATTCTACCTCCAGGCTACACCCCCAGTCCTATTTTTTATTCTTTATTTTGAAACAGGGTCTCACTAAGTTGCAGAGGGCCTCACTAAGTAGCTGAGGCTCGCGTGAACCTGCGATCCTCCTGTCTCAGCCTCTCAAGTACTGGGACTATAAGGGTGCACCACCATGCCCGGCTGTCCTTGTCATCTTTTCAGATCTTTTATGTGGCCCCTGTTGCCTGATCAATAGATACTCTTTTAAGGATAGCTAACAGTGCTCAGGGTAATTAACATAAGTGGGTGAGCATTCTGGTCAGCATTCTTGCAGCTATAATCTAAAAGTGACCACATAACTTGGAGGAAGATTTTTTTTTTTACAGTTTCGGGTTCAGTCCATGTGAGGCTGGAGACCACAGATCTCAGGGCATGGTGGCGGGAAGTGGAGGGAGGGAGCGCACAGGGGCTGTGCTCATATCATGGAGGTCGGAAGCAAGAGAGTGAGCAGGGGAAGAAGGAAACATTTCTATAATCCCTGTGATAGTCAATCTAGGTTGTCAACTTGACCTGATCATGACACACCCAAGATCATGTGACTTTGGGTGTGTAACAGCAGATTAAACAGAAAGCCCTGCCCTGAATGTAGGCAGCAGGATTCTGATAGGTGCAGGACTTAGATAAAGAGGAAGAAGCCGCGTAGAGAGTGCGCGACTCTTTCTGAGGAAAACGCATCTGCTCTCACCTGAGATCGTCAGCCGCCGGCTTCACCTTTCTCTGAAGAGCTTCTTGATCTTCTCGGCCTCCAGCTCTTGGAACTGAAACTTCACCATCGTTTCTCCGAAGAGCTTCCTGATCTTCACGTCTTGGACTGGGACTGAATTAGTGGTTGCTCCGATCCTAAGACTCCAGCTCTTCGACCACTCGACCAGCTACTGGTTCCTCTGACTCTCCACGTGCAGTCAGAACCTGGGACTACATTGCTTCAAACTGTAAGCCCATCTGATAAATCCCTTTTTCAAATATACTCATTCTGTGAATTCTGTTAATCTAGCGAACCCTGTCCAATACAATCCCCAAGGCTGCACCCCCAGGAATTCATCCCCTCTAGCCATGACCCAGATAAATGCATTATAATGGATTTATCCACTGCTGGGATTACAATCCTCAAGACTCAGTTATATCAACTCCAAACACCAATTTACGAGCTCTTCAAGGGGTCATTCTGTATCTAACCATAACAGTGAATAAAGATCTGTAAATTACCCAGGAATCTGGGACTGACTGGCCTGGCTTGTGGAATTTTAGCACCAGCTCCCACACTAAAGTTATATATTCCTGTCTCCTTTTTACATATCTTTTATTTCTTCTATCCTACCTCATGTCTATGGGACCAGAATGGAGACCCCAAGGATGCTGGGGTGGTTGAGAGAAGGATGAATAGGAAGAAAAAAGGCTCATCCCTGTCCCTTGTCCCCTCTGAGTCCTAAGTCAGTGCCTTTAGGTCCCTGGGCGGGGGGTCTGTCAAACTTCCATTAGGGTGCTTGAAGTGTAGAAAGATTGTCTAATAGAACCCCCATCTGGTGCAGAATCCCCTTCACGTCCATAGAACTGATTTTATCCACACCCCTTCCATGAAGTAGGCCAGGTCCCCAGTGTCCCCTTTGTTACAAGTTTGGGGGTCGGCTCTTGGGTGGAGGAACGAGCCGTCAAAGGTTGCCTGGAACCGGAACTCTGAGCGCACTGGAGCCGGGAGGGAAGGAACAAGAGCAGACAAGCTTCCTTTGGACAGCTGTGCCTACACTCTATAAAAAAGTGTCAGAGTCAATCACCCAGGTTTGGGGGCTGTTGACGCCAAACATCTGGATGTCCGGACAGGCCCCTAAGACACCAGGATGTTGAACCTCCCACCTGGAAGCCGGCCTTCGTCCAAGAGCAGCCTGACTCCTCCGGAGAGCGCCAGCACCTGGCCGGCCCAGCCCACTTCCTCCCTGCAGACAGACACAGGGGTCCCAGAGCCCTGCGGTGGGGGAGGGAGGAGGCAGGGTCTGTCCAGCCTGTTCTGGGTCTTTCTCTGCTCTGCAACAACCTGTGCCCCAAATCAGCAACTGACTGTCGGTGTTCACTATGGGGACTGTCTGAGACGCGGTTGCTCAGCAGTGTTCCCGCCTTTCTCCCGGGTCTCCAGCAGCAGGCAGTGACCTACACACAGCAGGCTGGCCTTGGCTGGGGAAATAGGAACAAAGCTCCTTCGGTTTTCCTTTTGAAGGAGGAAATTTCTTTATATTCATTGACTCTCTCTTCTTGCTAAGGAGAAACCAAATGGCCAATTCCAAGGGTCCGAATTCCCAGAGGTAAAGTGTGCGTGCGTGTGTGTGTGTGTGTGTGTGTGTGTGTAGGGTTACTGCTTCAAGAGGCAGCAAAAACAGTGGCAACCTCCCAAGATATTATTTGGTAATAAAGAGACATTAATTAGAGCCCCTCATCCCCATCAAGTTGCTAAGTCAGATGTTTCTGATTATCAAAAAGAGGTGACAGGGAAAGGCAACTCACTTTATGAGAAATAACTTCCCCTCCCTCCCCTGACTGGTGTCAAGGGCACCAGTCAGGTGTGAGGAAATTCAGGTGCTGAGAATAATAAAGCTGCCATCTAGTTCCTCAGTTAGTTAAACATGGAGTTATCTTGTGACCCAGCAATTTCACTCTTGGGGATACTCCCAAAAGAAATGAGAAGATGTCCACCCAGAAGTTTCTATACAGGTATCCATAGCAACATTATTCAAAGAAGTGAGAACAACCATCAGTTGGTGAATGAACACATAAAATGTGGTATATTCATAAAATGGAATATTACTTGGCCATTGAAAGGAATGAAGCACCTATATATGCTACAATGTGGACAAACCTTGAAAGCTTTGTGGAAAGATAAATATTGTATGATTCTATTTATACGAAAGGTATAGAATAGGCAAATTCATAGAGATAAAAAGTAGAGTCATGATTTCCTAGGGCCAGGGTCAAGGAGGAGCAGGAAGTGGCTGCTAATGGTATGAGGTTCCTTTTTGTACTGATGAAAACATTCTGAAATTGATTAGTTGATGGGTGTACAACTTCAAAACTACACTAAAAGCCATTGAGTTGTATACTTTAAATCGATAAGTTCTACGGTGTGTGAATCATATCACAATAAAATTGTTTTTAAAAAGATAATTTGAAAAGCCGGAAGGTCAACAGATCCAGGATTTGGCTTTCTCAATTCCTTTCTCGCTGTCCACCCAATCAGCCCACACAATTGAGGGAGGGGGTTTAGTAGGGTGAAGTGATCGATTTATGTCGGTCAGTTGGCATGCAGATATTTGGAATTATAGCAAAACAGGACTGATCTCATTACCTATTCCAAAAGGAGACGATAGTAGAGTACAATGTTCCTGGATATAAATGGCTGACATATGTTCCTATGATTTTATAGAGGAACAATTGAATGTTTATTACCCCTGACTCTAATACTTGGATCCATGAAATGCAAAATGAGAGTTTGTTGTCTTGTTATATGTAGCCTTGGGCAAATGGCCTAGTCTCTCTGATTTGCAGTTTCTTCATTTATACAACGGAGATAATAGTACCGTCTCCCAGGACTATTGTGAGGATTAAATAAGTACAATATGTAAAACACCGAGAACAGCGCTCAACATATTACACAATGTATTTGTTATTACTTGATTTCTGTGTCAAGGCCTTTCACTGCCTGATGACGTCTTTCCCCTAAACTTTAAAACTGCTCACCACCCCACACCCACCAGGCCCCTGGTCATCTATCGCACATGCCTTCCTGACACCCTAGCTAGGAGGACCTCTCCCACCCCACTACCCTGCTTTATTTCTCTCCACAGCCTTTTATTAACTACAATCTCTATGTCTACATTGGTTGGCTGTGTCGCTTCTTCACTAGCATGAACACTTTCACATTGAAACTCACCTGGGATGGGGGCATTTGTTGCAGGAATGAACATGCCAATGGTTGGATCTCTGGCGGGCATGGCACAGGTCCCACAGGCAACGTCCCTGACCTCGGAAGACTTAGGGAGGCCTAAGCCAGGCAATTAGAGGGTCCTTCATCAACTATATGTGTCTAGGGGGCTCTCAGGCCTAGGAGTTCAGGAAATAGAGAAGCCAGAAAAGTGCTTTTCTTTGTGGCCAGAGGTGGAGACTGGATTCACCCTGGGGGAGGGATTCTCTCTGCTTTGGGAAACACGACCATCAGTGATCAGTTGATGAACACAGGCCCTGCTCTGCATGCACAGCTGACAAGTGCAAAGCCAAGCATTTCCAGGCTCTTTCCCACTTTGCAGGCAGGGAGGAGGATGAGAGCGAGCAGGCATAGGGCTGACCCACTGGAGCTCACTGCCTGGCCTCATCCTCCAGATCTGCCACTAAGCTGCAAGAGAGTCGGGGAAGGTGCATATATATTCCTACTGGGCATGTTGACATGCCAACCAGAATTAGAATAGAATGAAAACAACCCAGAATAGCTATTAGCAATGGAGAAAATTAGAACAGCGATTTGATCAGTGCCCAGCAGCACCTGTCACAGGTGTCGTGGGGCAAGGAGCCCTCCACTGCTGGTGGAGGTGGGAACACTACAATCATGTAAATATTTTGGTGCCATTAAAAGTGCCAGAATTGTTTTTTTAAATCACCCTACTGGGTTGTCCCAGCATCAGAATCACCAGTTTTTTCCCCACTTAATTTCCCCTTGGCTGTTGGTCAAGGAACAAATAGAGTGTAGGATAACTTATGTGGAACTGATGGGTTTGCTCATGAAACAGAAAATGATCCCATCCCAGAGGAAACAGAGGACACCACTGTTCAAAAGAAAAAAAAAAAAGCCTGCCATACAACCTAGCTGTACCACTCCTCAATATCTTTCCAAAATAAAGTCAGAATACTATAGTGATATATGCATATCCATGTTCATTGCAGCCCAATCACAATAGCCAAATTATGGAACCAACCTAGGTGTCCATCAACAACGGATGAATGGATAAGGAAAATGTGGTAGAAACACACAATGGAATTTTACTCAGCCATAAAGAAAAACAAAATATGTCATGGCACTTGAGAACATTATGCTAAGTGAAATCGGCTAATCTCAAAAAGTTAAGAGTCATAAGTCTCATATGTTGAAACTAGAGAAGACAGGAAACAAAAGGGACTTCAGATAAATGAGGAGAGAGACCAGTAGAAGAGTGGATGGGGTTGGGGGAGAAAGGTGGGAAAGGGGAGAAAGGAAAACTGATGAATGAAACAGTTCAAATTATGCTACGTCCATATATGAAGGTATCTCTACCAACCTCACTAACATGTAGGGGAGTGGGGGAGTGGGGTGGGATCTGGAGGGAAAGACACCAACTGCTGTGTGCGTGCATGTTCGTATCTCTTTGAACCTCACTGTGATGTATAATTACAATGCACCAATGAAAGTATTTTTAAAAACCAAGCAAACAACATCCCCCACCTGAATCATAAAAGAATTGCCGTATCTCTTCATCCTAGAGCATGTAGAAAATCCAGAGAAGCACAAAGAAAAAAAATATCAGGCCCCCACAACCCGACCACTCACAACCAAACACAGCGAACATCTTGACATATTTCCTGCTAATTTCTCCCTCTACCTCCTGACGGCGTTTGAGGCTGTGGACTCTCCTTTGGAATTTATGGCTTGCCTTCTGCCCCGAGTGCGTATATCAACCTTTGTGTGTGTGTGTGTGTGTGTGCATGTGGAATGTGTTTTGAATCTTGAGAAGCCAAATTGGGGGCGTAAACAGACAGCAATTCTCCATCCTCCAACTTCCCTCCCAGGTATGCACCAAGTATAAGATCCAACGTTGGGTGCAGGAGTTGTGTGGTTCTTAAATTATGCTGACCAAAGAGTCATATGGGAAACAAGCGATTCTCCAAATGGGGTTTTTATATGCCTTGTGTGGCCAAGAGAGCCCTGAGCTTGGAGAAGAGGAAGTACACGAAGCTTGCTTTTTGGAGAGACCAGGAATTTTCAAGTTTTTTTTTTTAATTCAATTAGCTGGCGGGGCGGGGGGGGGTCAGCAGCTGCATGGTCTGTGAGTCATTTAAATCTCAAGCTAAAGCTGCATATTTTAGGCAATGGACATCTTACAGCTTGGGAGCTTCATTATTATTATTTATTTTCAAATCTGGCCCTGGAACAGACTGTTTCTTTCCCCCTTCAGATTTTAGCACTAGATTTTTGACGTCTGCAAATAAGAAGGTAATGTGAGATATTATGACTGAAACTCGGGGGATTAAACATGAAATTACAGGACAAAGAGAAGAGTGTCTGGTGCCGGCGGGGGTGGGGAGAAGAGACAGGAGGGAGATCTGTAAATCATCCGCTCCTCTCACGGTGACCTGGATGAGGCTGGCAGTGACTCTGAAGCCTCACTGGGTCCCACAGTCTGGCCACGGGGCAGTGTACAGTCCGCTCTGGGGACCTTGAAGTTCCACATCCCCAGGCTCAACCAACTGAGGATCGAAAATATTAGAAGAAAATTGTGTCCGCACTGAACGAGTGCAGCCCCCCTTTTTTGCTTGTCATTATTTCCTAATCAATACAGTATAATAACTATTCACATAGCATTGACATTGCGCAGGGTATTCTAAGTCACCTAGACATGATTTTGAGTCCGTGGGAGCATTGTGTAGGTTCTATGCAAATACTATGCCATATTATATATGGACTTGAGCACCCATAGATTTTCATATCCATGGCAGGGAAGTTGTCCTGGGAGCAAACCCCTATGGAAGGTCAACTGTTTTGTTGTTGTTGTTGTTGTTGTTGTTGGTCTGTGTGTGTGTGTATGTGTGTGTGTGTGTGTATGTGTGTGTGTGGTACTGGGCATTGAACCCAGAGGCATTCATTCTACCTCTGAGCTACACATCCAGCCCTTGTTATTTTTATTTTTTTTTGAAACAGGGTCTCACTGGGTTGCTGAGAGTCTCACTACTTTCTAAGGCTGTCCTCAAACCTGCCATCCTCCTGTCTCAGCCTCCCAAATACTGGGATTACAGGCATGAGCCACCACACCCACTGGGACAACTATTTTTAAACTGCAAGTGTTCTGAAACACTGAGGGCACATGATGGCTGTTGGCATTGACCATGTGTTACCTGGTTAATTCCATACACCTTGGCTCATTTCAGCCACATATTGAACACTTTTTGCATGAGCCAGTAGGAGTCGGTCACCGCACGCGTGGACCTGGAAGTCAGCGGTGTACTGACAGGTGGTTGACGGCCACCACACCTGGGGCGGGTGCCGGGATGGGCGGTGATTTGCTGTGTTCGCCAATTTCTGTGGTGTAAACACTCCTGCCCGCTTGACACCACTGAACATGGAGTTGAGATGTGCAGTATTACAGGGTACCTACCATATGCTATTTCCATCATACAGATGCCAGAAAGACCAGAAATTAACCCAATAGTAAAAGAGAGTAAAATCATTAGGAAGCTGTAAGTTTGATGAGTTTTAAGTATCACTTTTGTTTTGCTTTGTGCGCAATACTGGGGACGGAACTCAGGGCCTCAAGCATGCTAGGCAAGCGCTCTACCACTGAGCTACACCCCCAGCCCTTAACTTTGTTAATAATGGAGTTTATTTCACTGTAAGGTCTTAATTCAATTTTTCATATAGGCTACATACTTGTAAACTCTCTGCAATTATTTTTGGGGGGTACTAGAAATGGAACCCAGGAGCATTCTACCTCTGAGCTATACCTTCAGCCCTATTTTTTTATTTTATTTTGAAACAGGGAAGGCCTCACTAAGTTGCTGAGGTCAGCCGCGAACCTGTGATCCTCCAGTCTCAGTCTCCCAGGTACGGGGATTACAGGTGTGCGCCACCACGCCTGGCAACTCTGCAGTTTTAACAGGATTCCGCATGATGAGGAATGATTCGGCCCCAGGACTCTGCTGCCTTATGGAGCAGGCAGGGAAGGCATGCACAGACATTACTCATGTGGCTGACAAGGTCTAGGAAGGCCCCCACTGTCCCCACCCACCCCCAGCCCTGCTAGCTCTAAGCCTGGCTGTGTGGCTGTCCAAATGACTGGGGCCCAGGGACACTTCCTGGCTCCCATATCTTTCCAGGATTGGGGCCCATCTCTGGGCCTCACCTGTCCGACACCCCCACTTCTGGGGTTGCCCCTCTTCAGATGGCTCTGGGCACCCTGCTGTAAAGGCCCGGCTGGGGAGGATGGACCTTCACTCGGCTTCGCTCTGTGTATGTGCCTCTCTTTCCCCGTGATCCTCCTGTCCCAACCCTGAGGGCTTTTGATTCTATGTTTATGAATATAAAACTAGTAGCCAAACTTGTTTCAATATTATTTTGGAGAACAAAGTATTTTTTACAGTTAATACCACCACAGTAAGTGTGTGTGTGTGTGTGTGTGTGTGTGTGTGTGTGTGTGTGTGTGTGTTGCTGGGGATTGAACCCAGGGGCATTATACCTCTGAACATCATCCCCAGCCCTCTTAAATTTGAAACACGGTCTCACTATGTTGCTAAGGCTGGCCTCAAACCTGCGAGCTTCCTGTCTCTGCCTCCCAAGTACTGGGATTACAGGAGTGTGCCACCACACTCAGCCACCATAGTAATTTCATTTCATGATATTTCTCCATGAGGCAGTGTTGGAACAAACCCCCCTTTCCCTTTTTTTTTTTTTTTTGCAGTACCGGGGATTGAGCCCAGGATCATTCTGCCTCCAGGCTACACCCTTAGCCCTATTTTTTATTCTTTATTTTGAAACAGGGTCTCACTAAGTTGCGGAGGGCCTCACTAAGTAGCTGAGGCTGGCCACGAACCCGGATCCTCCCATCTCAGCCTCCCAAGTACTGGGATTACAAGCGTTCGCCACCATGCCCGGCTCCCTTTCCCTATTCTTACTTCACAGAAATTCCTTGTATCAGGGTTAGTTTCTTCTTCTTTTCCAGGACTAGAACTAGGCTCTTCATCTCTCTAGGTTTCTCTCCTCCCTTCCCTAATGGCAGGTTTTTCTTGAACAGCCTTTCTCCTCTGGAGCTTGGCTCTGACAGCTCCAGTTCTAGGATAAAAATCCCGGGGAACCTCTTGATTGCTCCAGCCTCTGACTGGTCCAGCCAGTGTTTCATGTCCATTCCTGATCCAATCAGCTTTGACTAATAGGGAAGGGGACAATGATTTCCTCCATCGATTGAAGAGGCAGAATCAGTGGGCAGAGGGAAACCCTGTTCAAACATAACAGTTTAGAATGGGGCTACCATCCCATAAAGATGGAAAATAGCCATCCATTTTTGAGTCAGTAGCTTTTCTCAAGTTCCAAATTGTAGCAGCTCAATTAAAGACACTTCTTCAAAACTCCACACACTTTATAGCTGTGCATGAGTCACCACGGTGACCTCTTAGAGGACCGAGGAGACCCTGTCCTGTGAGTGCCAGGTGGGCTGGTCCTCCTTTTACAGTGCCAAGGTGGCTGAGAGGCCTCAGGGCTGGATGGATGGTCTGAGCTGTGAGCGGTCCAGGGTCTCCAAGACCAGGGCTGCAGGAGGTAGCAGTGGTGGGTCCCGAAGGCTTTCGCTGACTTGCAGTCACTTGTGCTGTCCTGTGGTGCCAATCGGCCCTATGCCAGCAGGCTCACGCGCACGTGCACGTGGACCTTATCCACCCTTGTCTCAGCTCACCCTGTGTTGGGTGCAATAATGACGGCTTCTGTTCTGGCTTGAATCTGGAATGTTCCCTAAAATGTCATGTGTTGAAGGCTTGGTCCCCAATGTGGCGGTGTCCAGAGGCGGGGCTTTGGGGAAGTGACTGGATTGTAAGGACTCTGATCTCATTAATGGATTAATTCATTGATAGCTGATGGACTCCAGGGAGGTGGTGGAAACTGCAGCCAGGTGCGGCATGGTTGGAGGAAGTGGGTCACAGGGCATGCCCTTGATGACAATAACTGTCCCTGGCCCCTTCCTCTCTGTCTCTCCCTCTCTGTCTCTGTCTCTCTCTTTCTGCTTCCCAGCTGTTATGAACTGAGCAGCTTTCTTTCACCATGCCCCACCGCCATGATGTTGGAGGCAACCAACCATGGACTGAAACCATGAGCCAAAATAAATCTTTCCACCTTTAAGTTGTTCTTACAGGTCTTTTGGTCATAGTGACAAAACACTAACACCGCTTCCCTCCGCTAAGCTCTGGCGGAGACCCAGCACCACACGATGGGCTTTATGCACATGACCACGAATCCTCAGAAAACCCAACCAGGGCACGCTTCTTACCTGATATGGTCTGTTTCATCTCCTATAAAATGGAGATGTTGTTAGTCTCGAATTCACAAGACTGTGTGAGAGCTAAGGAGGCCCTCAGAGCAAGTCTAACACCTGGCAGCAAATATAAGCGACTATGAACATTTGTGATTGTCGCTATCTCTCAGGAGCTAGGATGGGAACTCAGGTTCACTGGGCTCCCCACTCAGGGATGGCCACCCATCACTCCATGGTGGGGGTTTGGGGAATCCACAGAGGGTCTAGATCCCTCGGGGACTCAGGATTCCTCCAAGGAAGGTACCTACCAACAGCAGCCAAGGCCTCTGCATGCGGAGCTGGACTCTGCCTGACTGGGTGGGTCATTCTGGCAGCCCCTGGGAAGGCAGGACTTGTGGAGGTGGCCCTGGGGCTGGGCAGCTGCCAGCCATCCCGGGGTGGCAGTGCTGTCATGGACTTGGCTGGGCAGCCCAGGCTGAAAGCCTGACCTAATGCCTCCATGCTGGGATGTAAAAACGTCCAGCAGCCATGAAGCAGAAAAGCTTAGAAAGAAGGCGAATCCCTCACAGCCCTTGATCCAGGCTGCCAGGTGGGGGTGGAGGGAGGAAGAGCCAGACAGGAGAGCGAGGCAGCTGGGGGCTGTGGGGAGGTGGACACCCAGGGCGTCCCACCCCAGCACCCCTGGCTTCTGGATGCCTGTGCTCAGACAGAGGCCCCTCTGAGGGCTTCCAGGGGGGGGGCTGGGTCTTCCCACTGGGGACCACTGTGGCATCCACAGAGATGGAGCATTTCCATGGTTCCCGCTGTGCCCTCTGGCTGGGAGGGGAGCCATTCTGGGCTTCACCATTTCACTACAGAGCAGGAGTGACCGGCCTCCCTCTGGACTCCCTGGGGGGAGGCCAATACATCTGTCCCTTTGTCCCCTGAGGGCTTGGAGGATGTCACTTCCTGCTTTGACCCTCAAGCTCCTGCGGCCCTTTCCCTGGTGCCCACGGGAAGCCCAAGGAAGCCCGCTCCCCCACACCATGGTGGAGGGAGGCTCCGGGCGGCAGGACACACACAGCCTCCACTGTCATTTACCTTCAAGGCGCCTCTAATTCCCCTCATCTTACAGAAAACCGACCATCTGAGAACCCCAAAGAGCTGGTTCTCATGCACCTAGGGTTCAAATGTGGGTCAAGGAGTCTCAGGCCTGCATCTGACTTCTAGAAACCCCTCCACCACCGTGGGACCAAGGCCACCAGCGTGGACCAACCCCATTGTGCCTGGACTTCTAGGAGATGGAGGATGGGAGCTGACTGGCCCTCAGCCAGGTCAGCGGGTGGGGTCGGGATGTCACCATCCTATGCAGGCCATGGTGTGTCTAGAAACGTCGCTGCTGAAAGAGCGATCCATGTGTTGTCCCTGAGCAGCTCAGGTCGCTCTGATGTGGAGGCGCAGAGTCTAACTGAGGCCACCTTCCAAAGAGGCTTTGGCACCTGATTACCTACTGGATGTGCAGAGCTAGAGGTGGAGCTGACTGACGCAGGAGTGGGGAGCCTCCTTGTCTGTATCTGCTGCCCTTCTGCTCCCATCAGGCCACAGGACAGGAGTGTGGGAAACACAGATAATGGATGAGGGAAGACGGGAGGAAGGATGGAGGAGAGGGGGAAGGAGGGAGGGAGGAAGGAAAGAGGGACGGGATGGCAGGATGAGCATGAGCGAGTCAGCCAGGGTGAGCTCTTGGTCCCGCGTCTCCCCAGCGAGGGACTTTGGACTTACCCTGCGAGTCTCGGTTTCCCTCATCTGTAGAATGGGATCACAGGGCCTCCCTTCAGTGCTGTTCTGTGCGGCAGAGAGCAGCCATCTCCTCCCCTCCCTGATCCTGAGGACAAGGTAGAACCAGGCTCTCCCAGGACCGGGGCACAGGTAGATTTGGCCTCAGCGGTTCTAACATCCTTCTGAATGGACACTTCGCAGGTCTCCAGGAGGGAAGGGACAGCTACACTGAGAGGCCTCAGGGATCAGCAGTCCCCTGTGTGCCTGCAGCCTCCTGCTTAGCCTGGCCTCCCACCGGGACATATTGGCCTCCCCCCTGGAAGTCCAGAGGGAGGCCGGTCACTCCTGCTCTGCAGTGAAATGGTGAAGCCCAGATAGGGTGCCCTGCCCTGTGCCGGCTCAGAGAACACGGTTCCCGAGCCCAAATGCTAAATTGTTTTTAGGTGGGGAGAATAGAGGTTGGATCTGGGGCCTTCCTGCCCAGCGCTCAGCCAAGGTCTCTAGGACTGTGAACAGCCTGCCACTGGCTTGATCCTCGTAGCTCAGGGATCACACTCCTCCCAGGTCAAGCAGGATCTCTGGGCCCCTCCACCTCAGCCCCAACCTGTGGGTCCCTTGCTGTTGACTCTTCCCCCTTCCCTCTGTCTCCCCACCCCCATGGCTCTCTGGTCCCGTCTGTCTCTCAATCCCTCCTTTGCCTCCTGCCTCTCACGTTCATCTCCACCCCCTTCCAATTGTCTCCCAGGGACAGCTGTGAAGAATTAGGAGCCCCATGTGGCATGGGATGATTTATGTCTCCCTGGGAGACTGGACAGGTTTTCCTAATTACTCTATCCTATAGCACATGTCCTGGGGCTTGGAGGGGGCCTTTTTCTTGGACTTTCAAAATCTTGACTCTTACCTGAGTTGGACAGTTTGTTTTTGCTTTTAAAGCAGTTTTAGGGACCCAAAGGTGGTCCTGGGGTGCCCCCCACCATGCTTCCAGAGAGCACTGGCTGCTAGCTCGAGAGCCCCTCTGCCCACCTGCTCACCTCCTGTTCCAGCTGGGCCACCCCTCCTCTGAGAACCCCCTCGCCCCACACTGGCTGCCTCGGACCCCCAGTGAAGGAGCTCAGAGCCGAACCTCCTGATAGGACAGTGGTACCAGAAACAGTTGTTCCCAGCCAGCCTTCACCCAGAGCTTTCCACTTAAGCCCATGGCCCTGGGTATTACGGTCCCAGGGACCAAAACCATCATTGTCGCCCCAATTAAGCTGTCTTCTTTCTCTAAAATGGGTATAAGAAAGGCAGGTACCTCAAGGGCTGGCTGCTACAGCTGAAATAATTCACGGAGCGCTTAGCATGCTCCTGCACCACAGTCCGCCATCCGCAAGGATCCTCCTCCCTCGCCAGGATCACAGCAGGAAGTATTTCATGTCCATTTCCTGGACAGAGAGATGGAGGCTTAGAGATCGGAAGTTATTTTCCTAGGGCCTCAGTGTCACTGGCTAAAGAAGGTGGCGTAGTGGAACCCCAACCCCAGGCAGGCTGTGTTTTCATTATTCCACACACAGGAAGCCCCTGATGTCTTCCGTCTCTGCCCGCCCCCCTGACATTTCCCACTGCGGTGGAATTGTGCCCACACTGACTCCCAGCGCGCACAGGAGGAAGGGGCCGGCTGTCCCGGCTGTTCTGACTGTGGTTAAAGTCAGGGGAGCTCACATTTCAGTTCTCTCTGCCTTGGAAAAGGCCACTGGAAAAAACAAGCCTACCCACCTCCCAGCGCTGTGTGTTCGCAGCTTGTCAGTCCTGGCAGCCCCAAGCGCTCCTGGGGGGGCAGCAGGGGCCCCCACGCAGTGGGTGGCGATCAGGCTAAAGAGCTTTTGGATCTATCTCTTCTGAGTACAAGCTGCTTGTCCTGCAGGGTTCAGAGGACCTGGGGCCTAAGGCTGGGAGCACACAGGTCCCCAGGAATTGGCAGTGTGTCTTGTATACGGTGTGAGGCTGATAGACGTTGGCAGGACTGCAGACCTGCAAGGCCAGGGGCTGTGCAAAGAAGAACGATGCTCTCAACTGACAGGCCCCTAATTGAGGGTTGCAGGCAAGTGGTAGGGCTCCATGCCATGGAACAGCCTCGGGAAAGCTCCGTTCTTTACACCAGCCACAGGAAGGATGGGGAAAAGGAAGCCTGGCCAGGGATGCTAGGTTAGCCAGAATCTGTAAAGTTCAAAGAAGAGAAGCATTAGTCAAAGGTGTCTTAAGCAAAAAGGAAACCCACCAATTAATACAATTTAATAGTTTAAGGAGCAGCTTCAGGTAGAGCTGGATCCAGATGGTACAATGTTAGGAAGGGGCTGCCGCTCTCTTGCTCAGGTTTCTTTGGCTTCAATCTTGGGCAGATTCTTCCAAGCAGCAGCCCTCACACAGCTCCAGGGCGACCTTGTATGCTGCAAAGAAGCAACGAATTGATTGCCTTATAAGGGCCTGGCCTCATCAGTGGATTGATCCATTTGATTGATCAATCATTTGAATGGATTTACTGGAAGATGGCGAAAACTATAGGTGGGTGTGGCATGACTTCCTCTCCCTCTTCCTCTCTCTCAGCTTTCCCACTGCTATGAGCCGAGCAGCTTTCCTCCACCAAGCCTGACTTGGAGCCGGCCAACCATGGACTGAACCTCTGAAACCATGAGCCAAAATAGATCTTTCCTCCTCTACATTGTTCTTGTTGGGTATGTTGGTCACAGCATCAAAAGCCTGATGGACACATCAGGCCACTTCCAGCCAGAGGCTTGCCTGTCCCAGGGAAGGGAGGCCCAGAGGCCCAGTGAGGCACAGAGGGGAAGCCTCGGTCTGTGTGGTCTGAACTGGGCTCTCTCAATGACCAAGCTTCGGGTGAGCAATGGCGTCCAGCACTACCCCAGGAAGACTTCAGGAACAGGTTCCATCCCAGAAAAGCAGGGAAGCATGTGGGTGAGATTGCAAGGGGCCTCCTGCCAGCTGAGAGGCCTGGGGAACAGCCCCCGGACTGAGGGGACTCACCCCACTCCAGGGCGCAATGAGCGCCACCCCTCTGATAGATGAGGAGTGCCCTGCCTTCCATCTGGGACTGTGGGATGACGGCATCCCTTAGTGGCCCCACCAGTGGCTGTCTAGAGACACGGTGATAGAAGAGGTTGGGACAGAGATAAGGTGGCCTCTGTGCTTTTCAGAACCAGAACAACCAGTGGGGGGCATCTACTCCTTTCCCAGGGCTCCCAGGAGGGGAGTGGAGTGGCCCAAAGGTCAGCAGAGAGGATGTGCAATAGGAGGGCAGGTTCCATGAGGATGTGTAGAGGCCAGCCTGCTGCTGCTGCTCAGGGGACCCTGCCTCATGCCAGGATGACGTGGAAGCCCCCACCAGCATTAGACTTCCCCAGGAATAAAGGGAGAAGGAGAGAGAGAGGAGAGACTCAGCAGCTGGCTCGACATTCACAAGCCAGAGGTAGAGGAACAGGCGGGGCTGTATTTGTGCACTGATTTATGTGTCTGTCTCCATTGCCACCAACACCATGCTGCTATGATTGCTATAGCTCAGTAGTCTTTTCTTTTAGGATTTTATTGGTGCAATAGAATTATACATCATAGTGAGATTCAAAGAGATACATTCATATATGCACACGACATCCCTTTGTGTGGTGCCCTCCCAGTCCCATCCCACTACCCTCCCCTTCTCCCTCCCGGTACATGCAAGTACAGCTGGTAATGATGCCTTTGTATATGGACATAATATCATAGTAAGTCTTAACACCATGCAGCTCCTTTTTCCTACTTCTCATTCTTCTTTGTCAAAGATTGTTTTCCAGGGACTTTCCCTTTCTGTGTGAATTTTAGAAGAATCTTATCTGTATCTATAAGAGCCTTGGAGAGATTTTTTTAAGAAATTGTATTAAAACTCTGGTCCGTTTGGGAGAGAATTGACATCTTTATCATGCAGTGTCTTCCAATCCATGAACATGGCTGTCTTTCCATTCACTTGGGTCTTCTTTGATTTCTTAGATCAGCGTTATGTAATCTTCATCATCCAGACCCTATTTTATTTTTAAATCAAACAACAAAAGAGATAGAGATGGAGCTCCCCAGGGTTGCTGTGGCTTCTTATCTTCATCCTTTGTCTTTCCCTCTTGCTGGAGTCAGCTCTCCGTTTCACCAAGGCTACCTCATTGAGCCTGGGTCAAGGCAACCCATGTCAAACTGTCACCATGCACATATCTAAATGCCCCTGGGGGTGGGGAACACATCTTGCTGAGGCAGCCTGTCCTTGGACTGTGCCTGCCAGAAAGTTCTTTTGTATAGTAGGTTTCTGTAAGCAGTGGCCCTGGTTCTACTCCTTGGGGCCACTCACCGCAATTCTAATCCTTGATCACAACTCTGTTTGCAAATCTTGTCTCTCTCTCTTTCTCTCTCTCAGCTTTAACTCAGAGGTTTCTGCAGGGTAGCCCTCAAAATTAGTCCCCCTAATTGTGGCCTCATCTCTTCCACCAGCCCCTGACACTGTCAGTGAATCCCTGTCACATGCATGCACACACGCACATACATGCACATACTTCTTTCATCCACTCTAGGGTCCTTTCTCTCCGTCTCCAAGCAGGTCTCCTATCCATGGCTGCCTGCTCATGAGGACAATGGAGTTCTGACCTACACCTGGCTGGGGGCAAAGCACCTTGTCACTGTGTTCCGGATGAACCCCAGGATGAGTGGAAGCAGAGTCCAACTGCTCTTCTCTTTCATGCCATTGTGACAGACGTAGGGACAAGAGGGAAACTTCCACACTTTCTAATCTAAACCTAGCTCCTGGTCGATCTTTGCAGGCTATGGGAATGAGATGGAGTTCATTGAGATGACAGGGCCACCCAGGGGACCCTGGACAACACATCTGGCCCATGTTTTGGAGCCTGCAGTGGATACGGCCATTGTGTCCAGTGATTGGTATGCTGGATGAGACAGCAGGGGCCCTGGAGGTTTTGCCCCCCTGCTGGAGTTCCCTCGACCCAGCACCATGTACACAGTACCTCAAGCACATATAGCCTGTTTGTGCAGCTTGGAAAAGGCTTCCCTTATTCGAGGTACTTTACTGGTGTCCACCAGAAAACGAACTCAGCAGACATGTGAGTCTATAATATCTACTGTGGACATGATGCTCCTTAGGTCTGGCTCCCGTGTGCAGTGTGCAGCCTTCTCAGGTGTGAGTTGTTGATAGATGAGGGGTTCCCTGCCTTCCATCTGGGACTGTGGGCATGACAGCATCCCTTAGTGGCCCCACTGGTGGCTGTCTAGAGACGCGATGGTGGAAGAGGTTGGGACAGAGATAAGGTGGCATCTGTGTTTTTCAGAACCACTCGCCTTTAAAAAAAATGATGCATATTAATGTATCTATCTATGGGGTCCAGTGTGATATTTGAATACAACGTGGAATGATGAGATCAGGGTGATTGACATAGCCATTACCTCAAACATTTATCATTTCTTAGTGTTAGAACATCGAAAATCCCCTCTATTAGCGATTTCAAAATATATAATTCGTTGTTGTCAACCATGGTTATCCTACTGTGTTACAGAATGTTAGAAGTTATCGTTCCTATTCAACTGCACCCCTTCACCCATTAACCACCCTCTCTCCCGCACCTTCCCAGCCTCTGGTCACCACTAGTCTGTTCTCTACGTCTATGGGATCAATATCTTTAGTTTCCATGTATAAGAAGACACTATTTTTTCTGGCCTCTGTGTCCCCCTCACAAGGCAGGGTGCTCAGGCCTACCTCCCAGGGTGCTGGCGTGCACTGTGGAAATGGGATACAGCGCGCAGCACCGTTCCTGGAACATGGTCACAGTGCTGCGACCACAGTGGTCATCAGTGTTCTGGAGGGAGGCCACCCAGCTTTGCCTCTCCCTGCCTGTCTGAACTTGCTCACTCACGTGGCTCTAGAAGAATGGTTTGCGGGGGTTCCTTCCTCCAGAGAGGACAGCACCAGGTCCACGGCTTCTATCTGCCTTGCGTCTCACTGAAGTGCTGACTCCCTCAATCCAGGGTGCCCGCGTCTCTGAGCTGACCCAGGAAGCATGAGGATGAGGGTGCCCAACTTCTCGAGTTGTACAGTGCCCTTGGGTACACCTGCCCTGGGACCCTCGATGGCCAGCCACACTTCTGGTCCTTTGGAGACCCAAGGAGGGAGACCTCAGCCTCAGCCCAGAGAAAGGATTCAAATGGTAACAAGCAAGACTCCAGAGTGGCACTGCCCCATAGGTGAGTCACAAGTCACAGCAGGCTCCCGAGCGCTTGCAAGGTGTCTGGCCCGGATTGACAGGTGCTGAAGACGTAACATCCACAATAGATTCCAAAGACTTTGTGCCAGGGGAAAATAATGAAAATTGCATTCATATTTTTATATTTATGATAGAGTTGTTGCTTGGTATCCATAGTAGACTGGCTCCAGGACCCCTCAAATAATAAAATCCATGGGTGCTCAAGTTTCTTACATAAAATGGCATAGCATTTGCATGGAACCTATGCAATCCTCCCATATACTTTATTTGTTTTGGGGGGTTTTTTTGTTTGTTTTTTGTTTTGTTTTGTTTTTGTACTGGGGATTGAACCCAGGGGCATTCTATCTCAGAGCTACACCCCAGCTCTTTTACTTACTTATTTATTTTTCAAATTTTGAAACAGAGTCTTGCTAAGTTGTTGAGGCTGGCCTCAAATCTGTGATCCTCCTGTCTCAGCCTCCCAAGTACTGGAATTACAGGCATGTGCCACCACACCCAGATCCTCACATGTACTTTAAATCATCCCTAGAAGACTTAAACCTAGTATGATGTAAAGCTATGTAAACAGTTGCTGTGCTGTATTGTTTAGGGAATAAAATAAGGAAAAAAGTTTACACGTGTTCAGTATAGACACTTTTTGTATGTGTGTGTGTGGTTCTGGGGATTGAACTTAGGGGCATTTTATCTCTGAGCTACACTCCCAGCCCTATTTTATTTTTTTATTTGGAAACTGGGTCTTCCTAAGTTGCTGAGGGCCTGGCTAAATTGCTGAGGTTGGCCTTGAACCTGCAATCCTCTTGTCTCAGCTTCCTAAGTACTGGGATTACAAACGTGTGCCACCACGTCCAGCTAGACACATTTTTAAAAAAAATATTTTTGATCCAAGATTGGTTGAATCTGAGGTTACAGAATCTATGGATGAAGGGCCCATTGTATGTTGAATGATGATATATTGGGTATATTAAGCTAAATAAATTCTGTTATTAAAACTAATTTCAATTGTTTCCTTCAACTTTTAAAAACTGGCTACTAGAACATGTGTGTGTGTGTGTGTGTGTGTGTGTGTGTGTGTGTGTGTGTGTGTGTGTGTGTGTGTGTGTGTGTGTGTGTGTGTCTCAAGGGAATGAATCCAGGGTCATTCTACCTCTGAGCTACACCCCCAGACCTATTTTATTTTTTACTTTGAGACAGGGTCTCACTAAGTTGCCACATGTTGGCCTCGGATCTGTGATCCTCCTGTTCCAGCCTCCCAGGTACTAGGATTACAGGCATGCGCCACCACGCCCGGCCTAGATCATTTGAAATGACCTATGTGGCTTGCATTCATGACTCTTATTATATCTGTATTGGGCGGGGGTTTCCAGACAGTCTGTACAGTATGATATGGCTTGCTTTCAGGGCAGGGGCGTGGGAGGACAGGGTACCCCTCTCCCCTTGCTCCCCAGGGCTCCCACAGGGTCCTCGCCGTCTTAGCCCCCTCCCTCCTGGTACACATACGACAGACTCATGAGAGGGCTTCTAACTTCATGCATCTTTGGACTCCCGCTACCTGGCACCATGTGCACAGTACTTCAAGCACATATAGCACTCTTATGCAACTTGGAAAAAAAGTCTTCCTTTATTCAAGACACTTTCCTGGTGTCCACCAAAAAATTGACACAATAAACATAGAAGTCTATAATTATCTACCATGGAAATGGTGCCCCCGGGATACAGCATCCTTGTGCAGTGTGCAACCTTCTCAACTGTTCATAAGAGCCCTGCCAGTGTCTAGCTGCTCAGTAAATATTAGTTGGAGGAATAACTGGAAGAGAGAGCAGGGCCTGCCACCTTCTCGGCATTTCCAGACTGAGGTTCTACCTCTTCTCCAACGATGGACCCTGAAGAAGACTGTCCCTTCTGAGCAAGGGCCCACGTCTCAGGACCAGGGCCCCAGTCCTCACTGCCCGTCATGTGAAAACCATGTACACGTAGCACCGTGGTCCCAGTATTCACCCGGGACATTGGCAGAGCCAGGCAGAAGGAAACTCCTAGCGATGCTCAAGCCCAGCCCGAGGGTCTCCTCTGGGAGGGATCCCCCTCCACAGCGGTGATGTGGCCGGAAGGCAGGGGCGCTTGCCAAGCCTGGCATGGCGTCCCTCCCACCCTGGATGAGGGACGTTCGCTTGCTGAGGGACGGGCGTGGGCACGGACTGGTACGGGGCGCTGGCCTGCTTTTATCAGAGGGCTGATGTACATCTGCTTAAAATACTCCAAGTTGCTCATCTCCAGTGACTCATGGCTCAGCATCCGCAGAGAAGCGGGAGGATGAGATAAGCGGGGAGCCTGGGAGTGTCCTGCTCAGCTCACCCCCAAATGTCCACGAGCTTTGGTCCGCTGGTTATATAAACACACAGATATTTATTCATCTGTGTCAGGGTGAGTTCTCACCCTACACTTCCTTGATTTCTCACAATTACTAAGCAGAGCCAACCTGCTTCATGAAGGTCTCGCATTCATAATGACCCTGATGTGATACCTTTCCTGTTACGTGGAAATTTCTCTTCCATTCCCGGGGGGGAAAATAATGCAAAAGAGGATGTCTTGTTTGCTTGCTTTCTTATTTGCTGTAGTCTTTTATTTGAAAAGCAATAGGAAGTGAGTGAGGGGCCCGGCCAAGAGCAGAAAAACAATTCTCAGCTCAGTTTTCCAGAACTTCGTGTGGTTTTTTTAACCAAATGGATGCTCTTATGGAGAGTTAGGTTATTTTGTACAGTAAACAATTTTTTTTTCTTTTCCCTTTAGCCACTTAATGTGGTATCATGAAAGGAAGAGCAGCTTTTTAATGAGAAAAAGCTGAGCCTGGAGAGGAGGCTCGCGGGTCCCCAGCGCTCGCGGGCTTACATAAGTGACAGCAGGCTGCATAAACAGCTTGGCAGAGCCAGACACTAAATCGCCGTCCCACACTGCTGGCCTCAACCAAACTCTGTATAATATTAAGAAAAAAAAAAAGAATCCTGTGGATGGTAACATTTTTCTGTCCAGCAACAAGTCGTTAGTTTGGACTCAGGAATCCAAAATGCATCTGCTTAGTTCCCCCAAAGTTCTAGTGGAAAATATTACCTAGAGCAAACACAAGCGAGCAGGAAGAGCACAGGATTGTGAGCTCTTTATTTTACTTTATTTATTATTTATTTATTTTTTATTTGATTTTTTAACTCATTTAGTACTGAGGATTGAACCCAGGGGCATTCTACCTCCAAGCTATACCCCAGCCCTATATTATTTTTTACTTTGAAACAGGGTCTTGCTAGGTTGCTGAGAGTCTCACTCAGTTGCTGAGGCTGTCCTTGAACCTGTGATCCACCTGTCTCAGCCTCCCAAGTGCTGGGATGACAGGCATGTGCCCCCTCAATCAGCCAATTGGGAGCTCTTAAGAGTGAAGGAGAGCTGGGCTTGGTGGTGCATGCCTGTGATCCTAATGTTTGTGAGGCTAAGACAGGAAGATTGCAGGTCCAAGGCCAGCTCAGCAATTTAGCAAGCCCCTCAGCGATTTAGTGAGAACTTGTTTCAAAATTAAAAAAAAAAAAAAGCTGGGCGTGTTGGCACACGCCTATAATCCCAGTACTTGGGAGGCTGAGACAGGAGAATCACAGGTTTGAGGACAGTCTCAGCAAGTAGTGAGACTCTCAGCAACCTAGCAAGACCCTGTTTCAAAATAAAAATAAAATAGGGCTGGGGTGTAGCTCAGAGGTAGAATGCCCCTGGGTTCAATCCCCAGTACCACAAAAAATATGATGGGCTGGGGGTTTAGCTTGGAGATAGAATGCCCCTGGGTTCAATCCCCAGTACCGAGTGGCGGTGGGGAGAGAGAGAGAGGAGAGTCAGGTATGGCAGTTCATGCCTGTCATCCAAGAATTTGGGAAGCTGAGACAGGAGGATTGGAAGTTCGAGACCAGCCTTACTAAGTTAGTGAGACCCTCAGCAACTTAACGAGACCCTGTTTTGAAATTTAAAAAAAAAATCAAATAAGGCTGGAGGTGTAGCTGGGAGAAGGTAGGATGCCCCTGGGCTCAATCCCCAGTAACCCCCTTGCCCCCCAAAAAGAAATAAAACAAAAAAAAAGTGGAGAGAGAAATGGCATTGAAATTCCCATGAAGTTCTGACACCAAATGAAACCATCTTAATTTGGCAAATGCCAGCCCCTCCCCAAATCATGAATGATTAACTCTATTAGTGATTTTTAGCCAAAATCAAACCTTGACCTTTTTATCTAACTCCTGAAATGATGTGGAACTGAAGCATGCCATTATGGGTTTGGGGCCTTTAGCTCTTCTGTGATATGTTCATAGTGATATATTCACACTAATTTTTGTTCCCCAGAAAAGGCGGAACTTAGAGAACATGCTCTGTCTCCTAACATATTACCAGCGACATCTTAATTCCTAAAAGCGGTAACACCAAGCTGTGTTCTTCCTAAGAACCTCTTCCTCCTGAGCGTTTGAGGTAGAAAAGCGGTCACATACCCACCCATTAAACCAGAGTGTACAGTCCCTGCATGATAAAGACTATTTGCATTGCTTTCTTCAATTCCTACAAACTACCTCTAAGCTGGGCATGGTGGTACTTGCCTGCAATGCCAATATTTGGGAGGCTGAAACAGGAGGATCATGGGTTTGAGGCCAGCCTCAGCAACTTAGTGAGACCCTGTTTCAAACTGAAAAATAAAAAAGGGCTGAAAGTGTAGCTCTGAGGTAGAATGCTACTGAGTTAAATTCCCAATACCAAACCAAAAAAAAAAAAAAAAAGAGGCTTAGGAAGCCTTGTAAAGTCTTATCTTTGGAAAGTCTGAAGAGACTAATGATCACAGAAGTAATAAAGTAGTCAGAGCTCCTGCATTACTCAGGACCAGCATGAAGACCAAAGCTTTCTCAGAGCTATCTAAACTATCCCCCAGTAGAGAAAAAGAGGGAAAGACTCAATTAGCTATGAAGCCAACAACAGTATTGATTCAGAAACCTGACATGGTGTTTAACAGAAAGTAAAACTACAGACCAATCTCACTTCTTACTACTGATATAAAAATGTTAAAGAAAATCTAAGCACACAGAATTCAACAATATGTCCAAATAATGCCTTATGAGAACATGGTATTTATTCTAGAAATGGAAATGTGGTTCAATATAGAAAATCCAGTAAAATAATTCCCCATATGGTAAAGCTAAACGTAGAAAGAACGCAATCATCATCAAAGAGCAGAAAAGACATTTGAGAAACGCAGCGCTCTTTCATGCTAAAGATACTTTCTCATTGAAATCAAGATTAGGACAATAATGCCCGCTATCACCATAACTGTATAAAGCTGTGTTTATGTTCAAAACCCCAGCAGGGGCCAGTTCTAGAAGAATTCCCACAAGTTTTTGAAATCTAGCTTCAGGAGCTCAACCAGGTTCTCAAAGTAAATATCAGAGAAATGTCCACTCATGCTCTGGGAGGGGAAAAGAAACCAATTTGAAAAAATGGCAGAGCGTGCTGTTCTTCTTAACAAAGCCTGCCCTCGAGCCGGGTGTGATGCTGCACACCTGTAATCCCAGTACTTGGGAGGCTGAGACAGGAGGATGGCAGGTTCGAGGCCAGTCTCAGCAACTTAGTGAAGCCCTCTGCAATGTAGTGAGACCCTGTTTCAAAATTAAAAATAAAATAGGGTTGGAGGTTTAGCTCAGAGGTAGATCATCCCTGGGCTCAATGCCCAGCAATACCCATACACACACACACACACACACACACACACACACACACACACATTTGCCCTTGGGAGAAACTAGTAGTTAACCAGAGTCTCACTGCTAAGGTGTTATCAAGAGTTCTGAAATACTCACACCCAGCCCTTTCTAACTCTCCTCTTCCACCTAAGAGGGGGGAAAAATTGGGAAACACTTGCAATGTTCAAAGTCCAGAGAGTCACTAAGAAATGAACAAAGCATGATCTATGATATGGAAATATAACAGAAAAATCCATTACAATGGATTCCAATTTATATGAGTTCATAATTATAATTTTTAGAAAAACTTAAGACCTCATGATAAGACCATACAATGTTTTCCTTCCCACCATATCTCACCCCCATGTCACTTAAGGCCTATTGATAGACCTTTCTTTTACCTGGTATGTCGGGTTCAACTATCAAGAAAATAAATGAGAAGGCATGCCCAAGGCCAAACGCGCAGTTCAAAGAGACAGAGCAGCATCGGGAGCAGACGTGGCAGGGATGCTGGGATTATCAGGCCAGAAATCTGACACCGCTATGACTAACATGGCAAGGGCTCTGGTGGGGAAAGTGGACGACGTACAAGAACGAAGAGGCGACATGGGCAGAGCGCTGGAAATCCTAAAACAGCCAACGAGAAATGCCAGGGATCAAAAGCACCGTAATAAAAGCTGCCTTTGATGGGCTTATTCGTAGACTGGACACAATTGAGGACAGAGTCTCTGAGCTTGAGGCTATCTCACCAGAAACCTCCCAAACTGGGAATCAAAGAGAACAAAGACTGAAAAGAGAAAACCAAAGCAGAATATGCGAGGTTTCGGACAACCATAAAAGGTATAAATACATGTAATGGGAATACCAAAAGGAGAAGAAAGAGAGAGGGGAACAGAAGAAATATTTGAAATGATAGTGACTGAGAATTTCCCCAAACCATGCATTCTGGAAACTCAGAGAACACAAAGCAAGGACAAATGTGTGTGTTTGTATATGACCATAGGCATACAATTTTTTTTTTTTTTTGCGGTACCAGGGATTGAACGCAGGGGCGTTCTACCTCCGCGCTACACCCCGGCCCTATTTTTTATACTTTATTTTGAAACCGGGTCTCACGAAGTTGCGGAGGGCCTCACTAAGTAGAGAGAGAGAGAGAGAGAGACAGGGAGAGAGAGAGAGAGAGAGAGAGAGAGAGAGCTGAGGCTGGCCGCAAACCCGGATCCTCCGGTCTCCGCCTCCCAAAGTACTGGGATTACAAGCGAGCACCACCACGCCCAGCTACAATTTTTAAACTACAGAAAATCAAAGATTAAGAAAAAATATGGAACCAAGTAAGAGGGGGTACAAGGAAAACATTTCCTATAGAGGAACAAAGATAAGATGTTATGTGATAGTAAAAGGATCAATCTACCAAGCATATAATAATAATCCTGAATGGGTATGCTCCTAATAACAGAGCTGAAAAACATGGGAACCAAAAAAAATGATAAAGCTAAAAAAAGAAATAGACAAATGCACAACAATATTTAGAGACTTCAATATCCCTCTCTCAACAATTGTAGAACTAGAGAGAAAATCAGCAAGAGTGCAGAAGAACCGAACACCATCGACCCACAGGGTCTCACCAGCATTCATAGAACACTTCACTGGACAGTAGCAGGATATACATTCTTTTGAAGGGTCCACAAAACATTGACTAAGATGGGTCTGGCCTTGCTTGTGATCCCAGCACTTGGGAGTCTGAGACAGGAGGATTACAGGTTCGAGGCCAGCCTCAGCAACTTAGTGAGACCCTGTTTCAAAATAAAAAATAAAATAGGGCTGGGGTGTGGCTCAGAGGTAAAACGCCCCTGGGTTTCATCCCCAGTACATCAAAAACATAATCCAGTCGTGCTGGGATCACAGGCGTGCACCACCATGCCTGGCTTCTTTGTATTATTTCCCATAGCAGCATAGGAATGTACAATTTTCTTAAAATAAAAAGGTTAATTAGCAAAGAATAAATGCACACGCAAGCCACATAGGCAACAGCACACTGATGCTGGCCTGTGTTGGGAGGCTGGCCCATACCAGACCCAACTGCAGGCTCATACAGGAGTTCGTGTTGGTAACTCCACTCCATGAACAACGCTGTCACTGGTAACGTGTTTCCCAAAAGAATTAACAACTCTTAGTAGAATTCTCAATCAAACAATATTCAATCTTCTCTCAACTAACATGGTATTTGTATTCTTGGGAAATAGCAAATATACTAAAACTATTCAAAGAATACTTTGCTGTTTATATGTAAAATGGAGTCAGGTTCTAGGCTCATTTAATAGTGCGCCCAAGCCAGGCATGGTGGTGTATGCCTGTCATCCCAGTACTTGGGAGGTTGAGACAATAGGATTGCAGGTTCGAGGACAGCCTTAGCAACTTAGCGAGACCCTCCGCAGCTTAGTGAGACCCTGTTTCAAAATAGAAAATGGCTGGGGATGTAGCTCAGAGGTATAATGCCCCTGGGTTCAATCCCCAGTTCCATCAAAAAGAAAAAAAATAGTGTTTCCAAATAATATAACAACTGAACCTACCCTATCATACATTCAGTTGTTCAGTACATTTTCCCCATGGTAATATCTACCCATTGCTCTCTGGCCGTGGTTCTCAAAGTGTTTCCTGGGGTCCCCCGCTGGTCCCCTCTAGGGGGGTGAGAACAACTGGCCTGACCCATCACCCATTCATGTTCGTGCTTTAAGCCAGGACGTCTGCTGTGGTGCTCAAAGTCCACACTTGGCTCCTTTCCTTTTCAGTGCTTTCTGGTACCTTCCCAAAGGTGACAGAGACCAAGAAATAGTGTAAAGAAGGGACAGTTTGGAGGAAAAGACACTGGAGGAAAAATAACACGAAACAAAATACTGGTTGAGATTAATGAGTAGTATATTGTCACATGAGAAATTGCAAATGGCAGATAATTATTTTAAGAAGTGGTTAAGGGTGTGGCCAGACCGCATCTTCATGGATATAAGTCCTAACACTATGTTAGCACCCAAAGATGGGAAATCAAGCGTGGACACATGCCTTCAAACCAACGAGACAAGCGCTCTGGGCACTCCCAGCAGGCTGCTCTGGCATGCATCTTGGAGGTGCCTAAGCCTCGGCCACCCTCCCGGTGGCAAGCAGATCTGTACCTCCCCGGCGTCTTGGCTACAGAAGTCAACACCTAGCCAGGCCTCCAAGCCAGGGGGACAACCAAGGCCCACAGCCTGGTTTGCTGGGGTGGTTGTGATATGACTGCCCCATGTCCTGCTGGGGTCTTGTTACACCGCCAGTGGACATTTCAGCAAGATGGTTCTGGTTCTGGTACCAAACGCTATACCCAGAACCCAGGCATCAGATCTGGGTGTTGCAACTTGACCAAGAGGCTGGAATTTCAAGGGCCTGGTTGGAGACCCTCCTCTCAGGACCCCTCAAGGTCCAACAAGACATCTCCCCCGGACCAGCAGACACGAAGCCACTCCCCACACACCTCTCAGCTAATGCCTGGGATGACTGATTTTCTAGGTCAACTTGCTAGGCCAGAGAACCCAGATATGTGCTCAAACATTCTTCTAGATGCTTCTGCCAAGGTAGCTTTTAGACAAAATTAATATTTAAATCAGAGGACTTTGGGGAGAGCATATCACCCTCCATAGTGTGAGTGGAACTCATCTAATCCACTGAAGGCCTTAGAGAGTTCTCGAAGGAAGAGGGAATTCTGCCAGGAGATGGACTGCGGACCAACGCTAAAACATCAGTCCTTCCCTGGTGTCCAGCCTGCTGGCCTACCCTGCAGATTTTGAATTTGCCAGCTCCTGTAACTTTGTGAGACAATTCTTTAAAAGATGAAGGAAGAAAGGCAGGAAGGCAGGAAGGCAGGAAGGAAGGAAGGAAGGCACCCGCACCCCATTGGTTCTGCTTCTCTGAAGAACCGTCACACAATGCCCTCTGGTTTTACTTGCTGAAATGTGTCCTTTGAGTGTGTCACAGTGACTGTCCTCTCAGCATATTTGGGAGCCAAGCACCTGTTTTCACCAAACCTCAAACCATCCAGCCGTGTGGGGCCACCTGTGGCACGGACTCCAAAACGGAGCTCTGGTCAAAATCTCAAATGGTCATGTGGCTTTTCATGTTTATGAATGTATTTTCTGCTCCCTAAAGACAATCCTCTGTGGTATTAGGGTGGGAAAGTGTCTAGATTAATCTTTATTGATTCCTCCCATCTTTTTTGAGGGTGCTCACACAGGGTGAGGTTAATAATCTGAGCCCAGAATAAAGGTGGTGTAAGAACTCTAGACTCCAGCTACAGTTTGTTCTTGGACATGTTTAAGAATAGAAGGTTCTGAGCCGGGTGTGGTGGTGCACACTTGTAATCTCAGTACTTGGGAGGCTGGGATAGGAGGATTGCAGGTTCGAGACCAGCTTTAGCAATTTAGCGAGACCCTCAGCAACTTAAGGAGACCCTGTTTCAAAATAAAATCAAATGGGGCTGGGAGTGTAGCTCAGAGGTAGAATGCCCCTGAATTCAATCCTCAGTACCACACACACACACACACACACACACAAAAGGAGTAGAAGGTTCCTAGGTACCTTCTATTTCTCCACCCGAATGCAAGTCAATATTAAACCTTAAATGTTAGGTGTGGGAAAATTTTACATTTGACCACTGTTTTCCTCCCAAATGTTAGTAAGCAGGGCATCCTGAAAGTAGAGTGAGCCGAAGTTAAAAATAACCTGGAACTGAGGAGTTTTCAATTAATCTGTTTTGTAAAACTGGTTTAACAACTGACTTCTGCACAGCGGATCTGGAAGTTCTTGAAGTTTGTTCAGTGCAAGCAATAAGATGTCCTGGGAACTATGTTGGCTGGTGTGTGTGTGGTGGGTATTTTAGTCAGCTTTCTGTTACTACAACAAAATACCTGAGGTAATCAACTTTAGAAGAGGGTTTATTTCGGCTCACTGTTTTGCAGGTGTCAGTCATGGTCAGTTGGTTTCACTGCTTTTGGGCCTGTGGCAGAGCAGTATGTTATGGTGGGAGTACATGGTGGAACACGCTGTCACCTTGTGGTGGCTGGGAAGGGAAAGAGAGGAAGAGGAAAGGGTGTATTACCATATCCCCTTCAAGTGCACTGTCTCCCAGTGACCTAACTTCCTCCCACTAGGCCTCACCTCTTAAAGGTTTCACCATCTCCCCATAGAACCACAGACTGGGGACCAAGCCTTCAACACATGGGCCTTTGGGGGACATTTCAGATTGAAACTATTTATAGTGGTGATGGGAGGTGGCCTAAAATCCCACCTTTCGTGGTTTTCTTCCCTGGAGGTAAGTTGTCCTTGAACGGAAAGTAAAACTCAAAGACCCAGAAAGTCCTAGAGATGCTCAGAGTATGAATTGTGGTGTTGTTATTGTTGTTGTTACTATTGTTCTGTGGTAGAATCAGAGAAGTTGGTGAGGGAAAGGTGGAAAGAGGGGATGACGGGCAAGGGTCCCCAGCCTACCTGGCTTTGCCCGGGGCCTGCCCTCTGTAGCCAGAGCTCTGTGGGTAGGTGTAAGCTGCTATGGGATCCTGCCTCCGGGAGAGAGATGCTCCTACCTTGATCTGTGTTCAGATCAGCTCCTGTCCTCTGTGCCTAAAAGCTGATCTGCCTGCCATCCTGTCAGGGCCATGTCACCACCAAGGCCTCCCACTTGGCAGCGCATGCTGGCTGGCTTCTTGCTAAGCCCAACCCAAGGTTCCCACCGTGGTTGCTTCCACCGTTTAATTATACATGGTCTGAGAAGTCTACAATAATCCTCTTAAAACTGGGGCCTTTTCCTTCTCTTCTCACGGCAGACCAAGCAGTCTTCCTTTTTTCTGTAAACAGTGAGGGCCAGGGGGACGGAAAGACCCCAGTGAGGCTCCCATCTCCTGGGGAACCCCTGGCAATAGTTGGGAGTCAATGGCACAAGGCAGCCAGGGGCCAGGAGTCTCCACCCGCACAGGCTGCGTACAAACACACAGCTCAGAAAGCAGAAGGCTGTGAGTCCAAGACTGGGAATTTGGAGGGCACATTCAAACCAGAGCATACCCCATGAGTATGTACAATTATTACTGGTGAATTAAAAATAATTTTTAATTTAAAGAAAAAAATGCACGTTTTCCAACCCAGACCTACTGCAGCAGAGGCCTGGGTGGTGCCCAGTGACCTGCACTGTGACACATCGCCTGGGGGACCCTTGTGGAGTTTGAGGACCACTGAGGTAAAGACTGTTTTCTGCAGTCCCCACCAGGCCTGATGCCTATTTCCAGCCCATATTTACATCGGTAATATGGCGCTCCTGGCCTCTGTGTTTGTGACATCTGGCTTCTCGCTCCTTCGCATTTTGTGTTTTGGGGTGCTCCTAGCAGACCGTCAGCCCACCTCAGCTGGGACACTTGGCAGCGGTGACTCCTGCTCTACATGCATGGAAGCCTGGCATCGGCAGGCGCGTGGGGCTCTGGTGGGCTGGAAAGCCAAGCTTACACAGCAAGCACTCAACACTGAAGCACAAAGATCTGAGCGGAGCTGGGGAGAGCGGAGGTGCGAGGAGGGGCCCTGGGCACCGCCACCTAGATCTCCTCACTGTGATGGCCAGGCACCTTCCCTCCCCTGGAGATGGGCTCAGAGCAGCTGCGAGTGGCTGCATGTGTGTTAATGTTCCTCACATCTGTCCTGCCGTGTGTGTGTTTCCGTGTGCTCACCTGTCTCTGTTCCAGAAGATACCTCCTTCCCACCACCTGGGCAGG
Source organism: Glis glis (assembly GCA_004027185.1). Taxonomy (NCBI): domain Eukaryota; kingdom Metazoa; phylum Chordata; class Mammalia; order Rodentia; family Gliridae; genus Glis; species Glis glis. Next base: position 82,449 of record PVJS01000988.1, read on the forward strand.
GAAGGGGTCCTCAGTTCCTCGGAGCCCAGAGGAGTGTTGGACACACACACAGAGTCACCGCGAAGAGGAGGAGGAGCTGATTCTGCAGATGGGCACAGAAACAAAGGTGGGAAAAACCCAAGAGAGATGTCGGACTGCCGCTGTGTCCCCCTCCGCCATCCGGACTCAGGGCGCCTCGGGGAAGCTGAACAAAGTATCTGCCCAGCAGCTTGAAGGAAGGAGCCCAGTGTGCCTGGAGCGCTCCCTGCCAAGGTCAAGCACACCCAGGATTTGTGCACAGCCTCACCTGGGCACGGGCTCTGCAGACCAGACGCAAGCAAAGTGTGTGCTGGAGAAAAGACCCTCGCTGAACTGACGTGGGGAGGGGCTCCTGGCATTGCTCCCCACTCACTCCTCCATCGGTTACTCGGGGCACAGGGGGTCAAGTTCACCAAGCTGCTCCGCTCAATGGAGCTAGGAGGCCCCTCTGCCCACACCTGCAAGACAGGGAGCAGGAAGGAGCGCAGGGGGCCGGGAGCTCGCCTGTCAATTCAGTCAGGTGGCCTCTCCCTCCTCAGCTGACCTGGGTCTCTCAGAGGCTCACTGATTGACCCCCACTTTAGGGAAGAAAGCGGAAGATGGGGGAACCTGACCTGGGCTGGTGTGGGTCAGGCCAGAGCCTTAGCCCCTCGCTGCACCGAGAAGTGGTGTTCATTGTGCTGGAAAGGTAATCACAAGAGGCCAGGCGCAGTGGGGCACACCTGTAACCCCAGTACTGGGGCGGCTGAGACAGGAGGATCGGAGGTTAGAGGTCAGACTTAGCAACTTAGCGAGACCCTCACTTAGCAACTCAGCCAGGCTGTTTCAAAATAAAAAATAAAAAGGGCTGGGAGCATAACTTGGAAATAGAATACTCCTGGGTTCAATCACCAGTACAAAAAAAAAAAAAGGATAATAACAACAATGGATACAGATGGGCCCTGGCTCACCATGGCTTTGACTTTGGATATTTTATTTATTTATCTATTCACTTTACAATGGTAATGAAGTAATCCGTAGCCAGTAGAAAGCATATTTGTATACATGTGTGGGAGGAGCGGGGGTACCAGGAACTGAACCCAGGGGCATTCTACCTCTGAGCTATACCCCTAGCCCTATTTTATTTTTTATTTTTGAAACAGGGCCTCACTAAGTTGCTGAGGCTAGCCGCAAACCTGCGATCCTCCTATCTCAGCCTCCCAAGAACTGGGATTACAGGCGTGTGCCACCACACCTGGCTAGAAAGCAGATTTTGAGTTGGGGATTTTGCCCTTTTCCTGGACCAGTGATCTGTGGATCCTGGGCTCTCTCGGGATGCTGGGCGGTGGCAGCAAGCCGCAGCCCCCTGTCACCCATGGGATCACAGGGGAACAACGGACACTGTGTTGCTGAGCGAGGGTGGCCGGTGGGTTAAGTGGACTCGCCGTGGTTCACTGGGATGTAACCCACGGTAAGTTGAGAAGCATCTCCAAGCAGCAGCAGGACTAACAAATAATAGCTGCTTTTATATTCTGAGCTCTCGGGTCAGGCATATTTTCTGCATTTTATCACCTACTTGTTATAACAATCATAAAGAGAAGCTATTTTAGCCTTATTTTACTGATAAGGAAATCAGTGTTGGGGAGTTGAGGCATCGGGCACCTTTCCAACTCCAGTGAAGTACTAAAGCAGGGCCAACCTTCCACAAGAGAAAGCAAAGGAAAACAATACAGATGATGGAATTGAGGCCAAGGTCTGAATCTGAGCCTCACCTGGCCACTCCCCACAGCTGCGGAGGTCGCGCACTGCACCGCAGCTCCAGGAAATGCCTTTCACCTGAGGGACAGCTCCGGTTGTTCAATGTGGTGGCCCTGGTTGGCTCCCTGACCATCTAACCTCCCCACAAATACTGTGAGGCGTGGTGCCAAGCCTTTCTCAGCAGAGAAGTGCCACCAGATGCCCGTGGCCCCCAGGATCCCGCGCCTGCCTTTCTGCGGCCTGTCCCTCTGATAGGGAATCGGCCTCCGGTCACTGGGACCGGCCAAGCCCTGGCAGATCTCGGAATGACAGGCTCCTGCCTCCCGGGGGAATGCACTGGTCCAGGGAGGAGCCGGAACGGGGCCAAGGACTTGCGTCTCCACGGTGTCAACTTTACATCGGTAAACATGCTCTTCAAAACCACACTCCAACCGAGAAGCCAGCGACATGTGGCTCAGCTAGGCTACGTGACGGGAACTAATGTCCCTCCTTGTAGGGCGTGTGCCAGCATCAGCCGTCCTTGGGACAGCGAGAGGGCTGGGAGCTGAGACTCTGCTCTGCGAGGTGCTACAAGCCTCCTCCCAGGGGCGCTGGGCTCGGGATATTGACCTGGATCTGTAACCAGTACAATCTCCTCCGAGGATTCAGTAGCCTTGAGCTTGGGTGGAGGGAGGCCAAAAATTAAATGGCCGAGCTGTTCTTAGGAAGTCCCATGAAGGTTTTCATGGAAAAAGCGTTGGCCTCAGTACGATTTGGCCTCCGGTATGAAGGTCGGTCCCCGTGGAGAGCCCCGCTTAGGCGAGGACTGAGGAGCAGCCTACAGGAGGCCTCATGCCTTCCCTCCTGCAGTGCTCTGTCCCAGAAGTCATCCTCCAGCCACTGTGACCCTCTCTCCTTGCATCCCTTCTTTTTTTTTTTTTTCCTGGAGATTGAACCCAGGGGCATTCTACCTCCAAGCTATACCCCAGCCCTTTTCATTTTTATTTTTCCTTTTGAAACAGGTTCTTGATAAGTTGCCGAGGGTCTTGCTAAGTTGCTGAGGCTGGCCTCAAACCCTCCATCCTCCTGTCTCAGCCTCCCGAGTACTGGGATCACAGGCGCACACCACTTCACCTGGCTCCTTCAACCCCTGTCTTGCAATCCCCATGCACACGGCTCTCCCCAGACTGGCTTGGCTGGGGGCCTGCGAAAGGCTCTTTCCTTTTCTGGAAAAGTGGTACGGACGTCAAACTTCCCCTTTTGGGGAGTAAAATCTGTTGGGGGGAGGTGGCTGACAGAGCATGCTGGGGCTGAGCTGGGACCCCTCCTGGCAGCTGGGTCGTTGAGCATAAAGATCCCAAACTGGGACTGGGAACAGGGGCTGGAACTTGGAGTTGCCTGCTGGTCTCTGTTGCTCACTTGAACTGAAGACAAGGAAGTTCAAGGTCAGCCACCTTCTCCGGGGGCCTGACCACAGGTCTGCCCAGAGACAGGCAAGGAGGGAAAGGGGACCCGGAAGCAGCACTGCGGGAGGGCCTGCCCAGATCTCCCCGGCTTCCTGCTCCTGGATCCAGGGTTCCTGAGCTCAGCCGTTCCTTCAGGCTCCCCGTGTCCTTATAATAAGCATGCCCAATTGTGTATTCGTTGGCTGAGCTGCTCTTAGGGGTTTCTGAAATTCCCGCAACTGACAGCGATGCCGGCTCGTCCCCACTCCAGCCCCCAGCAATTCTCAGGGAGTACGAGGGAGGCAGGTGTGGACGCCCCCGTTCCAGGCGGAATTTCCCAGCCGCAGGACTAAAACATGGGCGCAGACGCAGCCACTTGCGTGAATGCCTGGTGATCGTCACCACGTGCGCACCTCTTGTCTCAGTTGCATGTCCCCTTGAGGCTATTATTGTTCCTGGTTTATAGGTAAAAACATGGAGGCTCAGAGAGGTCAAGCAACTTGCCCGCGGTGATGCAGCTTCTGCTAATTGAGCGAAAGCCTCACCGGACTCAATCCATCCCCGGTGCTAGAGACCCCTGGTCAGCAGGCCTCACAGAATTAACACGCATTAGCCAGAGAAGGACTCCGAGGAGTTGTTCTGGTCTCATTAAGGCCCTTACACGTGTTTTAAATTTCCTTTTCTGGAACCCTGGGGAAGGTCTGCAAAAGCAGACAGCAGCTGCAGACGACGGATCATTTCCTAGCGGCTCACTCAATGACTCTCCCTGTCAGAGCGATCCTCCGGGCCTCGGTGGCTGTGCCTGGAGAGGAGGAGATGGCTGTGCTCAGCGCCACCCGCAGCCTCGGTCGGGTTGGAACCACCAGGACCACTCCCCTGGAAGCGGAAATGCAGCTCTCTGGGTCCCCCACCCCAGACAGATGGAGTCTGTCCTGGGATCTACAGGTTGAGAAAGCAGTAGCAGAAACTAGGTGCAGTGGCCCATGCCTGTAATCCCAGTACTTGGGAGGCTGAGACAGGAGGATTACAAATTTGAGGCCAGCCTTAGCAACTTGGCAAGACCATTTCAAAATAAAAATAAAAAGGGCTGGGGAGGTAGCTCAGAGGTAGAATGCATATTGGCATATTGATTTCCTAATACTGCGATAGCAAATTGCTATAGACTTGGTGACTTGACTTAACCGAAAGGCATTCTTTTAGGGTTCTGGAGGCCAGACGCAAGAAAACAGCTTCGCTGGGCCAAATCAAGTTGCGCAGGACCTCGCTCCCTCCGGAGGCCCAGGGGAGAGCGGGGTCCTTGGCTCTTCTGGCTGCTGGTGGCTGAGGTCCTTGACCTGTGTCCCTGTCACTCCTGTGGTCAGGCGGCCTCCTGTTCTGTGTGTCCAATCTCCCACTGCCTCTCTCTCCTAAGGACATTTGGGATTTGGTTTAGGAACCTCCAGGTTAATCCGGGATAATCTCTCCATTTCAAAATTTTTAATCAAGTCTGCAAAGATCCTTTCTCTGGCTCTCTCTCGTGTGTGTACTAGGGATTGAACCCAGGGGCATTCTACCTGTGAGCTACACCCCCAGCCCTATTTTTTATTCTTTATTTTGAAACAGGATCTCTCTAAGTTGTGGAGGCCTCACTAAGTAGCTGAGGCTGGCCGCGAACCCGGATCCTCCTGTCTCAGCCTCTCAAGTACTGGGAACCTCCAGTCCTTTTTAATTTTTATTTTGAAACAGGATACCGCTAAGTTTCTGTGGGTGCTGGCCTCGAACCTGCGATCCTCCTGTCTCATCCTCCCAAGTACTGGAATTCTAGGCCTGGGCCGCTGTAGCCAGCTCCTTTTCTCCTTTTAAGGTAACACGTACCAGTTCCAAGAAGTGGGATGTCTTTGGGGGCCATTATGCCACACACCAGCGGTGGCAAAGAACAAAATAAAGTCACTGGCCTTCTGGATCTGACTTTTTAGCAGATGAGGCAGAAAAAAGTTAATAAATACATAATAAAATGTCATGCTATAAGTATAACAAGACCTTTCTCACAGGGTTGTTATTGAAAATCAGATAGAATTGCAGCATTGCGTTTACCACCTAATAGGTACTAAACTAAATGGGAAGAGCAATCAAGACCCTTCAGGCAGTGCCCCTGAAACCTCCAGGGACAGGAGGGGAGCTTGGGCCCCTCTGGGCTGTCCGCCTCCCTCTAGCCTAGCAGGAAGAGCCCAGGGTGCCCCTGACTAACCCCGCGGGCCTCCACTCAAGCCCACTGCATGTGTTTGCTGCAGCCCCAAGACCTGGCGCCTGAGAAGGACGGAAAGCAAGTATGACAGAAGAGGAAGCCCCCAGGAGCATTCCTGCAAGACCCTCTGGTGCCCGGTGGGAGGCGCGCTCAGCCTGGTCTCAGCCAGCGAGAGGCGGGCTCCCTCGGGGCTCACCTGCAGGCCTTGGCCCGCAAAGACAGACTTCGTGGCGTGAGTTCCCCTTCTTGGTTGCAGTCTCTACTGGGAAGATTTCCCCGACCCGCATGGAGTGTATATACTAGATTCCAAATCTGCCTGTCGCTCAGCAGGTTCCAGGGAGGCAGGGTGGGGCAACTTCTGCTGAGGCTGAGATCCCCTGTCCTGGTGGGAAGGCCTGGCAGCCACTGTGTGAAACCCCCTCTCCCCCAAAATAATCAGGCTGAGTCAGATGTCTCTGGCCTGGTCTAGCCATTGATTGAACCAGGAGCCCAGCCTCTGAGCTCCCTCCATGCAAGGCTGGTGCTCCCAATCCGCCTGCCCAGGAAGGGTCTGGAATGTCGGGGTCACCCGATGCATTTCCGTATTTAAGTGCTTCCCCCATTCCGCTGGATCTGCCTCGCCAGGCACACCCCTTTAGACTCCTCTGTTTCAGCTGTTAATCTCTCTTGATGAATGAGAGGAGAAGCTGGAGCCCAGGGAGGGGCATAAAGCATCCCAACTCCATCAGATCCCTGGGGCCAGCGGCCATGTCCACTGGCATCTGGATTGAGATGCCCTTTGTAAGTAAAGCCCTGCAAAGCCACCAGCATCCGCGGGCCCCTCTCTGAAGTCTCGGCGTGTTGGGAAACTCCGCGAAGGCAGGCGCCTGGTCTTCCCCAGCTCTGGGAGCAGCGGCAGCCGAGGCCCCTCCCGCCCGCCCCCAGGAGCGTGGGTGGATACCAAGTCAAGCGCCTGGTATCTCCCTTGTGAAACACGGGGTAATCAGGCCCGTTTCCTTGCCTTCCTTCCGAGGGGAGAGCTGTCCGGGCAGGTCCTCAGAAACCAGGGAAATCTTTGAACTCTGCAACAGACAGGGCTGGAGGGAGGCAAGGAGTCCTCTCAGGCCCCAGGGTGGGTAGGGTTTGCAGGGCTGCCCTAGCCCAGGCCCCGTGACACCCTGGAAGACAGAGAATTGGGCTTAAACTATTTAGGATCTGGTCACGGCACCAAGAAGCAGTTAGAAGGATGGTTGCAGAGAGGTGAGGACTGTTACCCTGGTCACACCACCTACCAGATGATGCATGACCTTGACCAAGGAGGTGGAGGGACTCAGTGTCCCCATTTAGAAAATAAATATAACAACACCTCTCTCACAGGGTTGTTATGAAAATCAGATAGAACTGCAGCATTGCGTTTAACACCTAATAGGTACTAAACTAAACGGGTAAATCTTAAAATAGCAAAGTGACTCCAGGCTAGCCTAGGTTACAGTCTTGCACCTTCAAAATGAGGCTACAGGAGAGAAATCCGCGTGCACATCGCAGGTTGTTGGGTCAGTGCACACGCCGCTTTGGGGTCAGCAAGCCCTCCGTCCTTTTGCTGCAGGACGCTGTTCTAAACTCAATTTCCTCATCTCTCCTGCAACTTGAAGTGGCTATGGAGAAGACTTCTGGCTTCTCCATGAAAAGACCCTGGAGACTAGAGAGGACAGAACACAGGAGGGAAAGAGCCAGAGCCCTGAGCTGCCACTGCAGAAGAACCGCCTGGGGAAGCCTCCCAGGCAGGAGCCCCCAGCTCGGATCATTGCACCACTGAAAAGAAGCTTCCAGAAACTTAACCCAGGGGCCAGCCCACTGCGGGCTGCAGGCGGAATCTGACACACCACCTGGTATTGTACGGCCTTTTGGATGTGAACTCAAAATAAATTTCGCATTTAAAAAGGTGGTTTAAAGAGTAATACTTTATGACATGTGAAAATGATCTGAAATTCAGATTTCAGCACCCTTAGAGGAAGTCTGAGTGGAGCCCATTTGTTTCCGACCAACTTCGGCTGCTTTTCCATGGCAGTGACAGCGGTAGAGTGTTTGCGGTAGAGACCGGCTGGCAAAGCCTGAAGTATTTCCTCTCCAGCTCATCCAGATAATTTGCCAACCCCTGCTTTCTGTAACCAGGATTTGGGGATTACTTGCGATAGAAGTTAGCTTCCCCTGACTAACACAATTAAAGGATTTTTCTAGAAGGATGTGATGAATACTGTTAAGCCTTTGAGATGGAAGGCAACATTGTCTTTTTGAGGATTATGCTAATTTATACTCCTGCCAAGACTTAAGAACAGGGTCCAGATCCTCACAATCCCTTGCCAGTGGTGGACACGCGATATAGCCTCGCTGGCAAAACAAGGACAATAATTCTACCCTTATGGGGCTGTAGTGGAACCAAAATAAAATAACCAGTGATTCTTGTGGGTGCTTGATAAATGTGAATATAGTTGTCCCCCCATCAATGGGGGGTATGTGCCAGGACCCATGGTGTGTGCACCAACCATGAATAATACCAAATCCTATATATACTATGTTTTTTCATATATATATATATATATATATATATGAAAAATTTTATCATATATATACGATAAAAAAATTTTATCATATATATGATAAAATTTAATGTGTAAATTAGGTACATTAAGAGATCAACAACAATCAATAATAAAGCAGAACGCTGGGCGTGGTGTCACACACTTATAATCCTAGTACTTAAAAGGCTGAGACAGGAGGATCATAGGTTGGAGGCTAGCCTCGGCAACCTAGTGAGACCCTGTTTCAAAATAAAAAAATAAAATAGGGCTGGGGGTTAGCTCGGTGGTAGAATGCATCTGGGTTCGATCCACAGTACCACACATACACACACAAGTGATAATAATAAACCAGAGCAGTTATAACAGCCTACTGTAAAAAAAATGTTATTTAAAACTTAGGAATTGTTTATGTCTGGGATTTACCATTTAATGTGTTTGGACCACAGTTGGCTGAAGAAGGTAACTGAAAACTCAGAAAATAAAAGCACAGATAAGAAGAGACTGCTGTCTCAACCCTCGGGTGCCAAGGGTGTCCTCAAGCCCTCCGATCATGACACGTGGATGTCCTCAGTGGATAAGGCTGGGCCTGGACAGAAGCCCTATGTGTCAGGCCGTTGCTGTAGCAATGTCTGTGGATGGTACTTTCTCCTCACATGAGGCATCGCATAGCCTCGTGATGGTACCAGAGCTGCCTGCTCTATCTCCATTTCCTGGGTCTCCATTCCTCACCCTGACTCTGTTGGCGGTAGCGTGCAATGAGACGAAGGGAGAGAAAAAAAACCCTGAGGCGCTGTGAGCTTGAATTATCTGGGTTATAGATCAGCGCCAAACACTGGTAGAATGAGGAAACCCAACTGCGAATTGGCACGGACCTGCCGAACACAAAGGGCCCTCTGTCTCCTTTGAAAATCCCTACTGGTGAGACAGCCAGGGAGGACTCGGGAAGATGCGAGACCTTCTGTGCGATCAGGACACTAGCACAGCCCCTAGCCAGGAACTGATGTAGGGAAGGAAACTGTTTTTGGAGGCTGGTTAAATGTAAAAGGCAGAGTCGTGGATGGACACCCCATCGGACAGCATACAGGGCTCTTGGGAAAGTAAAAAGGAGAAAGAGGAGAGGGAAGGGACAATGACATGCTGCAGCCAGCTTCCACTATCCACAGTGGCCAACTGTTAATATGTAAGAACTTTATGGACTTGTCCCTACATCATTGGTAACTTAAATTCAGCCATGGTGGAAGTATTTACACCACAGGAATTGGCAAACACCATAGGTCAGAGTCTTGCAATTTTTTTTTTCAGAGATGAGTTACCCATACACCACTGGGTATAGAGACAGAAATAAAAGTTGAGTGTCTATTTAGAACAAAAGCAAAGACCGAGAAGAAAAATAGCTACAACTCAGAAGCAGCAAAAAGGAAGAGGAACAACCTTAGGAGAAAGAAATTTTTCCCTTAGGGAAATTTTTCAGACATGGCCCAGACTGGTTAATCCACTTGCCCCAACTCACACAGCTAGTAAGTGCCAGAGCTGGAATTTGAATCCAGGTGCTTCTGGTACTGATATTTTGTTTTCACATTCTAACAATAACTAGACAATTGAGGAAAACTGCAGTTACTTGTTTGAAAGTGCCTTTAGGGTCAGTTCTATAAGCTGAAAGGTTCTGACTCCATGGATGAGAGTCAGGCCTGGCTTTGGGCTTGCTTACCAATGGTTTTATTTTCACAAACCAAATACACCCACGAAAGACCCACGTTTGCAAGGGTCTTCCGTGTGACTGTTTCTACGTGCATGACCCTGGAAGCCGATTCCAAAGACTGGTTTGGAGAAGACTTTGGTGTTATTTCTGGGGAAATCAGTAATGTCTCCAGGAGGGCAAAAGAAGCAAAAAGGCAAAAATCCAGGGACACATTGATGACTTTGAAGGGGGTGCCTGTCACTGAGCATCTAAGTCCTGCTGACTCTTGTCACACCCTGCGGAGGACTGGCTGGCAGGTGTCGGGGAGGTGAGAGGCAAGAACTGGAACCTCACCAGGCCTCTGTCCCCATTTCTACTGCCAGGGATGACCACTCGTGTGGGCGAGTGTTATTAGCCTGGATTTAGCTAGTCAGGCTATTTTTTTTTTAAATCTTGTTTTTGAGAAATACATTTGAACTGACAGTAATGACTCAGTAGCAATCAGGATATAAACGCCAATCGCCAATATTGGCAAGTGATGATTTACTCAAACAGCACAGTTGTTGATTTTGATATAGACCACAGACCTCCGTCCACATATAGCCCACTCTATTTCCCTTTCAGGATCCACCGCCATCGAGGCCACTTAGTCCTGGAGGTCAGCCCATTCCGGTCCGCATTCAAGGTTTTGTTTATGTGGATTGGAGAAGCGGGAAGGCCTTTGACATTAACGCCGTCAGCTGGTTCTCTTCTTCAGCTGGTTTGACTTTTGGCTGTACGTGGTTCTCCCCATTTGCACAGAACCTTTCTTCTGCAAGGTTTAACAGGCCAATTTGTGCCTCTGAAGGATGTTGCATAAATACCCACTAAGTAAACTCAGGAGACCCCTCCTTCCAAATAGAAAACGTTCCACCAACAAGTAGAAGTCTTCGGAGCAGTGACATTAAAGTCCTGGTCTTCAGGACACAGCCTGCAGCCCTCCTTCTTCCCCCAGCCGCTTCGGGAAGCATCTCTGCTACTTGGACATGGGGGCCTGGGAAGTCTGGCTGACCCTGCAGTGTGCGCCGCGCCAGGTGTGAAGGGGATGACAGGCCTGGAATTACCCGCTTCTTGGGTCTAGTCTAACCTGGATAAGTGAGACATTCCACAACACTATTTACATATTGAAACCGTCCCAATAGTTTGTAGATACTCATCTCTTCTGGAACGTCCATGAGTAATTCGTCTCAGTATCTCTATGTAACTGAGACAGAAAGCTTGGCTTACCCATGAAAGGATTAGTCACTTATATAAATAAGGATACAAACGGCTTGAGGAAATAGATTCTGGGAGACTCGAAACAGGATTACCGAGAACTGAAAGGTACATCACGCCACGGCACACACGACAGGAGCGCCATTCCATCCGCCCACCTGCCTGCCCCACCAGCATCACCAACAATGAACAATGACGAAGAATGTGCACGAGACGATACCATGAGGTTTCCTCTCCCCAGCTAACCGGCGCGGCATCGCGCACCGATTCGTTCACTGCGACTCATTCAGTCATTCATTCCTTAATCTGACCTGACACCTCATTCTCTCCCCACCCCAAACCCTTCCCAGTTTCTCTGGAACTCCCTGATCCCCTGGACCTCTTCTGTGAGTCTTCCCTTGACTGGAACCTGGCTGCTTCCTCCCCCAGGACCCAACTTCCCGGGCAGCGTCTGGGGGAGGAAAGGGGGCACTGGTGCAAGAGAAAGTTGGGGTGGGTTAAACGTGGGAGCTCTTCAGTACTGCTTCCACACCAACCCAACCTCTCCTTCCTTCCTTCCTTTCTTCTTTCCCTCCTTCCTTCCTTCCTTCCTTCCTCCCTTCCTTCCTCCCTTTCTCCCTTCCTCCCTCTCTCTCTCCCTCCCTCCCTCCCTCCCTCCCTTCCTTCCTTCCTTCCCGCCTTCCTTCCTTCCTTCCTTCCTTTCATACCTGGGATTAAACCCAGAGGTGTTCTACCTCTGAGTCATACCCCAGCCCTATTTTATTTTCTATTTTGAAGCAGAATCTCAGTAAGTTGTTGAGGCCCTCACTAAGTTGCTGAAGCTGGCCTCAAACCCATGATCCTCCTGTCTTTGCCTCCCAAGTACTGGGATTGCAGGCATGTGCCACCACGCCTGGCCCCAAACCCCCATGTCACACAAGAGGTAAGCATTGGCTCATTGACTTCATCTCCTGTCAACCACGTGTCACCATCTTTCTGGACAGCCAGTCAGGTCCTGACCTCCCCCAACCTATGATGTCTTCTTCCCCTGCCCCTCTCCCTCCACTGCCATGGTCCCGCCACTGCCCTTGTTAATGATGCCCATGCCAGAGGTCTCTCAGTCTCCGCATCCCTCTGGCTGCACCCACCCTTCCAGCTCCTTTACGTGAGTCCCCACAGCTCCAATTCATCCTTCTCCCGGTCCTCCAGCTCACCAGCCCCAGCGCTTCCTCCCTCCCTCTCTTTATCCCTCCATCATTAAAACCCCAACTCCCTGCCCATTCTCTGGCACTGTGGGTATCATATCCCCTTGGCCAGACCCCAACTTTGGATGGACCCAACTCTTTGCCTTCTCCACATATTTGTCCTCGCCAGAGAAAATGTCCCAACCAGGCCCCCTGGTTCCCCTCAGCCCACTAGAACAAGACTCAGGGGCTCTCGACACCACTGGCATCTGACTTCACTCCCTCTGCATGGATGCTTCTGCTCACAGACAGTTTCGGGTTTTCTCCAATCTCATGTCTCATTCTCAGGGAAGCCCTCGCCTCCTTTTCCACAGGTAAAGAACTGAAGCCACGGCAAGGGACCTCCCTCTGCTCCCTCTGTCACATGAAAACGCGTCCCATGTGGCACCCGTTCTCTCATCCCCCCATCCTGGGAATGTGTCACTCCCGCTCCGCACCTTCCTGCTCTTGGCAGGGCATCCTGCTGCCTGGCCCTCTGGCCCTCCCCCTCCCTCCCCTTGGCCTCTGCCTCACCACCAGACTGTGTCCCTCAGCACGCAGACATCCTCCAGCACCTTGGACACCAAGCCACTACACTGCACGACTTCCGTCTCATTCCTCAGCTCTCCTTCACAGCAGAATGTCTCCACATGGCTGTCGGTGCCTGCTGCCTCCATTTCCACACCTCCACGCTCCTTCCATCCAATGCGACCCTTGTCCTCTTGCACCTCTGAAACTGTCCTTATTATTGTTATTATTATTTAATACTGAGGATTGAACCCAGGGGCATTCTACCTCTGAGCTACACCCCCAGCCCTTTTTCTTTTTTCTTTTGAACCAGAGCCTCACTGAGTTGCTGAGGCTGGCCTCGAACCTGTGATCCTCCTGTCTCAGCTTCCTGAAGCTGCCCTTATTACAGTCACCAAGGCTTCCTTGTTAACAATGGAACAGACACTTCCTTCTCCCTTTTGTGCCCGATGCCTCCCTGTTTGAACACTCCCCTCTCTTGCTTCCTCAGCTCTAACCCCTCAGCTTCCTCCTGCTGCTTTTACCATCCATGCCTCAACTCTGTTTTCTGGCTCCTTCTCTGACCAGTGCTCAGCATTGCAGGGTTTGACCCCGGGCCCTCTCTCCTCCGCCATCTCTCTTCCAGGTGGTCACATTCAGACTCAGGGTTGTAAGTACTTCCTGCACGCCGAGGATCCCCAGGGTATGTCTCCAGATCTTGCCGCTGGACCCTGTGTTCTTAGACCCAGCCATCACCTTGGGGTCCCCACTTGGGTGTCTAGGACACATCTGGATGGAATATGACCAAGATGGAGCTGTTAATCCCCTCCTCCCCCCCGGGAAAAGCAAAGCAAAACAAACACACATTTATTCTCGGGCCTTCTATAATCCCTCTCTCAGGCCTCTGCTGCCAGGAAGACACGCTGGCGACTCACCCCCAGCCAACTGAGTCACACTCAGTGTCTCAAGTCCCTTGGCCTTTGATGGTGGAGGTTGACAGGAAAGAACATCCGGTCCAACAAGGTGCCATGCCATCTCTACCCTCAGCCAAGTCTTCAGCAGCTCTCTGGTTTCTGGCCTCCAGCTACCCATCCATCGCCGTGCAGAGCCAATATCCTTGCTGCCCACCATGCCGCCACCCTTCTCTGTTAACAGCACCCCCATTTCCCTATGGGGAATGCACCTCTCCCCCACTCTCAGTCTACCTGTCTTAGCCTGGGGTGACCCAACACCCCAGCTACTTGACAATGAGCAGGTGACCCAAGCGTGGCCAACCATTCTATTCCATTTCCCCGGGGACATGGCCCAAGCCAGGCCCCAAAGACCAAAGTCCAGAACTTTGGAGTTACTAGAGATGTGAAGCTCTCTAGTTAAAAGGGAGAGAGTCCTGGTGATGTTATTTGCATCTGTGGATCCGGCTGGGCCTCAATATATTTCTGTACCTTTCAGCTATAGGAGTCAACAAATCCCCTCGCTTTATTTTTACTTATACCAGTTTCAGTAATTATTTAAGAATTGTTTTACTCACAATCCCCAAAATCCCTGATTAATGCATCAACTCATTCATTCATTCATTCACTCACTTGGAGATCAACTACGGGTTGGGCACTCGTCCATCTGGTGGAAGCGATTTGTCTAGATCTCCATAGTATCACATGACTGAAACCACAAATCCTCCCCCACCCCACCCCACTGCCTATGAACTTGATCAAGTCCTGGCATTCGTGATTCCATAATTGGGTCCCATCTGCTATTTTTTGACTCCTCTTCTATGAGCCCAGTACATCCAAGAATTGCTGGTTCCCTTGAAGTCCCCTTTGAAAGCCATCTTGGTTCTACATTCAGTCCTTTCCTTGCACACTCCACGTTTCATCCCTCATCAAAGCTCATCTCCCACTCACAGCCCCTCCAGGGAGTCTCCCTGTGTGGCCCCGGCTCACACACGATTGGTCCCTCTGCAGCCCTTCCTGGGAAGGACCCTCCCCATCACCAATCCCAGCCCCCCTGATCTCAGTGCATAAGAGTCTTGTTCTCCAAAGATGACATGACGACAGGATCTGGCTCATGTTCTGGTCATGCCCCAAGTGCCTGGGACAGAAGTAGACCTGCTCATGAACAGCAAGAGCAGAGGCTTGGACAGTGTGTACTACTTAACAGGCCTGGTTCTATGTCCTCTCAGTTGATTCTTATGACAGCCAACAATTGAAAGACCATTGCAATCAGGACCCCACTCAAGGTCCCCCGGCTCATAGGTGATGCGGCCGGAACTGCCTTAGTGAGCATTTGGATTTCAGGGCCAGGAGATGGATGCCTCCTCAGTGTGGATGGGACAGAAGAGACCTTCGAGGAAAACACATTTCCGAGGTCACCTCTTCTAGCCCAGTGTCTCTCCTGTCATCTGTGGTCAAAGGCCTTGTTGGACTGGTCTATGTCCTGGAGGTTCAGGAAGGCCAGCCTCCCCTCCTTTGAGGGCTGCCACAGCATCAAACTATTCAAATGCTCCTAACTTCAGAGTGCTCTCAGCGTTTGAACTTGCAGCCTCCCACACCAGGAACGAGCAGCAGACCCGCACAGGTCTGTAGTGTGGCCCGTGCTTTGTGTGACAAATCTAGGCTGGCTCCTTTCTCTCCAGTCACTCCATCCTAGGCAGACAGCCACACAATGGCTGCAGCAGTGGCCTGCTTCCCTGGGCCGACCGGAAGCCTGGCAGGTCGCTGCCAAGACGGAGGATGGGAAGCCACGCCTGGCCGCTCGGCCTCCTGCTCCCCAGGCCAGTGGCCACTGGCCAGGTCAGCCCTGTCATTGACCACCGAGAAGCCCTGGGTTCCATGCCAAGGGTCATCGAGTCTCCTCAGAAGACTGAGAAGGTCTCCATTTGATGACAGAAAGTCAGACTGATGAGTTTTGAATCAGAGGTTAATGGCCTCTGTCCAGTAAACACTCCGAGTTTCATTAATTCTTTCCACAAACATTGATTGATGGCCGGGCCCTGTGCCAGCATGTGAGACAGAACCAGGCCTTGCGAGTCCTGGAGACAGATGCCTGAACGAGGGTTCACGTTGATGGTAGAGGGAGGGGAGACGGGGAAGAAGAGGGTTCTCGAAGCAGCCCAGTGGCCTCTCTCCCATACTTGGGATATGGAAGCTGCCCCTCATCCCTGATCCTACCTTACCTGGCCCTTTTCTTGATCCTTCTGGGTGCCTCTGGCTTAAACAGCAAAGAAAAAGCTGGGGGTCCTGCCTTGGACCCCAAGAGCAGTATGGACACAGGAGCCCCCTCTCCACCAAGTCCTGCTCCTCCTCTGACTGCTGTTGCTCTTGCTGATGTTCTGAGCTGCGACCCACCATGTTCCCCACCAGCAGGTACTGGGAGGACCACGTTCCTTATGGCTCCTGAGAGGCAACGTGAGAAGCTGGAAAACAAGATGTGTAACCTCAGAAAGACCTGGGTTCAAATCCCAGCTCCCCACTGGGCGAGGGTGATGTGAAAGGCTTGAGAGCTTAGACTGAGCCAGACTGCCTGGGGCCAAATGATGGCGCCGCCACCTACCAACTGTGTCACAATGTGTCACGTAACGTTTCTGGGCCGTTTCCTCCTGTGTAAAGTGGAGCTCATCCAAGCACTTGCCATGGGGTTCAGAGGACCGAGTGGGTGAAGTCGTGCACGGTGCCGAAAGCAGAGCTTTGCGAGCAGGAAGCGCTTGGCTGTTGTTGATCATCACCAGCTTTGGTTATTTATTCTACCTACTGGCAGGGATACCGAGCCATCTAAATGGGCTAATCGCTCAAAAATGCCGAGTAGGTGCCTCACAAATATTAGTGTGTTTTCTTCTACATTTTTCTGATAAGACAAAGAACGCATGGAAGACGTAATCTGCCATCTCCACCAACCAGACCAGCTCAGGTGTGCCGGGAAGGGACAGTCCAAAGGGCTGCTCCCACTGCAGCCCCTAGGCCGGTAGTGTCTAGGTTTCATTTTGGTGACACCCCCGAGTCCTCGAAAAGGGTGCTTGAAATTCTCAAAATAATATCAATTTAAATTCACATATGTGTTTAAATGTAATGGTTTTAAAAGATATCTTTTTTATTTTTAAAATTTTTTTGTGTGTGTGGTACTGGGGATGAACCCAGGGGTGTTTTACCTCCGAGTTATACCCCAGCCCTATTTTTTTATATTTTATTTTGAAACAGGGTCTCACTTGGTTGCGGAAGGCCTCACAAGTTGGTGAAGCTGGTTGCGAACCTGCAATCCTCCGGTCTTAGCCTCCCAAGTACTGGGATTACAAGCATGCGCCACCACTCTGGGCTTGATGTCTTTTTATTTCTTTCTTTTTTTTTTTTTTTGTGCAGTACCAGGGATTGAACCCAGGGGCGTTCTACCTCTGAGCTACACCCCCGGCCCTATTTTTTATACTTTATTTTGAAACCGGGTCTCACGAAGTTGCAGAGGGCCTCACTAAGTAGCTGAGGCTGGCCGCGAACCCGGATCCTCCGGTCTCAGCCTCCCAAGTACTGGGATTACAAGCGTGAGCCACCATGCCCGGCTTTTGATATCTTTTTTAAAAGACACAAAAAGGCAGAGAATTAGAGCTGACTGCATAAGCCGTATAAGCCAGGAAAGACCCCCCCAGAAGTCAACACATCGACTCTCCCCTGAGCTGCCCCTTGGAACTTGGGCTGATTGTGTCCATCTAAATAATGACTCGGAGCCAGGCGTGGTGGAGCACACTTGTAATCCCAGTACTTGGGAGGCTGAGACAGAAGGATCGCAGGTTCACGGCTAGCTTCGGCTACTTAGGCCCTCCGCAACTTAGTGAGACCCTGTTTCAAAATAAAGAATAAAAAATAGGGCTGAGGGTGTAGCTCAGAGTAGAATGCCCCCAGTACCGCAAATAAATAAATAAAGACTTGGGCCCTGACTGGGCCTCGGCTCAGCACTCAGTTTCCCCTTGCCCCCGTCCTCTGGCCCCTGGCCTCTGTCTGTTCCTCCAGCTGGCAGGGCCCTATCTCTCCAGGGCTGGGACACCTGCAGGCATCCTGGGGCTGGGCCGGCTGAGGTGAGAGTCGGGCCAGCAGAGGAGCTCAGGCCAAGACAGGTGAGGCAGGTGGTATGTGGATAAGGTCTCCCGGGGAGAGCAGGGTGGCAGGTGAGTCACCCTGGAAGAATCCTCTGGTGTCCTAAATGGGCCTGGCTGGCAGGGACAGGAGGGAGAACGATAAAGGACCATTGTAGCAGCAGTTTCCTGATAGGTGGCTATTGTCCCATGAATAATCCCTCTGAGGGAATTCCAGTCTGCAGCCGGCTCCAAGCCCCTGCGTGGCAGAGCCAGCGCTATGCGTGCACTAGGTACCTGGGAGCCTGGCGGGGCTGCACCTATCTGACGACATTTAATTAATCAGCACACCAGCCCACCAGATAAGAATGCTTAGTCCCGATTTGGAAATGCATAAACAGCTGGGAGAGGCTCCTGCCCTGGCTCCCCGCTCTCCACGTCTGAGTCAGTGCAGGAACCCAGCTCTGTCTGACAGCGCAGCCTCTGCCCCTTCAGCCAGGCCATGGGGCTTCCCGGCCAGCCATGGTGGCTTAGGAGGGGCCGGGAACCCCCAAAAGACCAAGCCATAGACTGTGACATGCAGGGCTCACACTGAGGTTCAGGTATGAGGCCGGCTGAGGGTACACTGCCCAGGGAGTGACATGGTTGGAGATCCATTTAAGCAGGAATGTATCTGTTAAACTTTTTTTTTTGTCTTTCCCTTTAATTATTTAAATAAAGGCCAGTGAGGGGCCTCTTCTAGGCTAGATGATCACCTTGCTTCTTTTTGCCAATGAGGGTCAGGTGGCTGTCCATGCAAGAGTTCCAGAGAACATTCTAGAAATTTCCTGGCCCACACAGCCATGCCCACTCACTGCGGTTCCTCCCACGAGTCCTGAAGATGAAGCAAGGTTAGGTCTGGCCGGGCACCACAGGCCTCAGGAGAGACCTGGATGTGGTCTGCTTGGGACCCCACCCAGTTCCCTGGGGCCTCAGGCCCAATGGGCAGGACTGTGCACATTCCTGAGCTGCCTGGTACCTGGACATCAGGGGGCGAGCGGTGTCAGAGCCCGAGGAGAGCATCCTTGGGTCTGTCTGTGGACTCCGGGTGTGGCAGAGATGGAGTCTGGGAATGTTTCGCCTGTTTTCTCAAGCGCAGTGGGCACAGAGCCAGAGCAGCCCAGTCCCCATCTATGCCAGCAAGGCGGGAGGGCACCCGTAGCTCGCGCATGCAAACGTGGGGGTTTTATTGTCTTGTTTTCGTTTTTTACATAAGCACTAAAATCCTTCTCTTCTTGTGAAAGCTGTCGCTGAGGGGTGCATTGCAGGGAGGAAGGAAAGGGGTCTGAGCACACGGAGTATCTGCCCATCTGGAAAGGGCTTGCAGAGCAGGTGTCTGGGGACTGTCCTTTCTACCATGGAGATCCCCGATGGAGCTGGCCCCAGCCTGGACACACCAGCTCTTTTCATAGACCTCTCGAAGCTCCTGCCCTTTCCCTAACACGACAGGATGACGTAAGCCCAAACTGAGGCTTGGGCCTGCCTCTCTACAGGGATTTTTAAGACCCGTGGCTCCTCTGAAACGTGGACATTGTACACACGGGGCAGAACAAAGCCAAGCAGTGTGAGACTAAAATAACAAGTCAAACCTCAGGGAAGTGGCCATATTGTGCATGCAATGTCTGTGGACTCATTGGTCTGTTTCCTACAACGTCCTCAAGTGCAAAAACCCAGACGGACTGACAAGCTGCACGCAACCCCAGAAGCACAGAATCTCCACCCACCACCCCAGCCTTCCTCCCAACCGTGAAACGTGTGCACCCGGCTCATTGAAGTTTAAAGAGGCACCCGGCACCCTGCTGCAGCCTATGGCTGGTCACTCCTAGAATTGCCAAGACATTTGTCCAATAATCCAACATGGCAGAGCCACTCCCAGCATGCTGAGGGCGGCACAGCTGGAAGGACTATGAGGAGGGATCTGTATGACCTGAACTTGGTGCAGAAGTACACACCAACCTGCAGAGCTGCTGGTCACGCCGGGGCCACGCACAGCTCTCTTAACCTGCCCACCTGAATCTAGCCAAAGGGACAGAGATGCAGGGCCTGCCACGCCCAAATGGCACACACATCCTTCCCCACCAACTGGTGTCCATGGCAAATGAAGCAGAGGGCACTGCGGGCCCATCTTGCCTTCCTGAAGAGCATGACCCAACTGGGCCACTGGATCTTATTTTTTATTTACTTATTTTTGGTACTGGGGATTGAACCCAGAGACATTCTAATTCTGAGCTAAATCTCCAGCCCTGTTTTTATTTTTATTTTGAAATAGGGTCTCACTAGGTTGATGAGAGTCTCACTACTTGCTGAGGCTGTCCTCAAACCTGCAATCCTCCTGTCTCAGCCTCCCAAGTACTGGGATTACAAGCATGTGCCACCATGCTTGGCTGGCTGGATATTATGCTAAGGGATTTTCTGGTAGCTGTAACATTCAAGAGACGTGGCTATTGCTTCCTTCCCAAGCTTAACTAGGAGACTGTGACCTGGGTTGGACATCAACCAGGTCTTTTGTCTTTCCTTCCACATGCTTTTCCTCAAATTCCACCCATGACAGCACCTTCAGCCCAGAGTCCTCCCCAAGTCCCCAGCTCCTGCGCAGTAGTGCTTCAGGTTTTCCTGTCTGCTCTGCTGAAGTCTCAAACTAGTATGTCTAAAATGAACTGACTTGATTTTTCAACATTGCATACTGGCTTCAAACCTACCATCCTTCTGCATTCTCTGTCTTGATGGTTGTATCCAAGCACAAGGTCAGAAATTTCTACTGCTCCCCACTATTTCCACCACCTCCACCCCCACTAGCAACATAATCACCATGGTCACCTCCACCTCCACTTCCACCTCCATCACCACCATCGACATCCCCTCCGCCTCCACCTCGACCACCAACACCATTACCACCACCACAACCACCTCTACCAACATGACCTCCATTATCACCTCCACCTCTACCTCTACCCTCATCACCACCATCATCAACTCCACCTCCACCTCCACCTCCGTCAAAACCATTACCACAATCATTCCCACTGCTATCAACATAAACTCCATTATCACCTCCACCTCCACTTCCAGATCCATCAACACTATCATCAACTCCACCTCCACCTCCACCTCCACCACCATCAAAACTATTACCACCACCGCTGCCACTTCTACCAACATGACCTCCATTATCACCTCCACCTCCATTTCAACCTCCATCACCACCATCATCAACTCCACCTCCACCTCAACCTCCATCAAAACTATTACCACCACCGCCGCCACCTCTACCAACATGACCTCCATTATCAACTCCACCTCTACCTCCACCTCCATCATCATCATCATCAACTCCACCTCCACCTCCACCTTGACCACTATCAAAACCATTACCACCACCAGTGCCACCTCTACCAACATGACCTCCATTATCAACTCCACCTCTACCTCCACCCTCATCACCACCATCATCAACTCCACCTCCACCTCCACCTTGACCACTATCAAAACCATTACCACCACCACTGCCACCTCTACCAACATAACCTCCATTATCAACTCCAGCTCCACCTCCACCTCCATCATCACCATCATCAACTCCACCTCCACCTTGACCACCATCAAAACCATTACCACCACCACAACCACCTCTACCAACATAACCTCCATTATCACCTCCATCTCCATTTCCACCTCCATCACCACCATCATCAACTCCACCTCCACCTCCACCTTGACCACTATCAAAACCATTACCACCACCAGTGCCACCTCTACCAACATGACCTCCATTATCAACTCCACCTCTACCTCCACCCTCATCACCACCATCATCAACTCCACCTCCACCTCCACCTTGACCACCATCAAAACCATTACCACCACCACAACCACCTCTACCAACATGACCTCCATTATCACCTCCATCTCCATTTCCACCTCCATCACCACCATCATCAAATCCACCTCCACCTCCATCTCAACCACCATCAAAACCATTACCACCACCACAGCCACTGCTATCAACATAAACTCCATTATCATCTCACCTCCACTTCCAGATCCATCACCACTATCATCAACTCCACCTCTACCTTGACCACCATCAAAACCATTACCACCACCTCTACCAACATAACCTCCATTATCAACTCCACCTACACTTCCACCTCCATCAACACTATCATCAACTCCACCTCCACCTCCACTTATACCACCACCACTACCATCACCTCCTCTACCACCACCATCACCTCCTCCACCACCATCACCTCCTTCTCCACCACCATTACCTCCTCCTCCACCACCTGTACAACCACCACAAACACAAACATAATCCTCCTGGATCATCCAGTACTAGTGTTCTCTTTCCTAAATTTCTCTGGAGTCTGCCCTGTCCCTGCCCAATCACTGCTTGAGCTTAGGACTTGTCTGTGTCAATCTTGCCACAACCAACTCTGCATTCTTCCTCTCCTTCGCCTCCCATCTGGCCTACAGAATAACCTAGCATTAGAATAACCTTTCTGGAAAGCGTAAATCTCAGCAAGGACTCCACTCCACCTGCCCCAGACTCCCAAATGTGCCCTAAAAAGAGAGTCTTGCTCGAGTTGGGTTAAAAACTTAAATGCTATTCTATTGCAGTATTTATCAGAAGCTTTAACATGAGTGAGAACTGAGACATATCAAGGGGACTGGGTTTTTGTGTTATTTTGCTAGAGCTCCTCAGGGAACAAGGGGCACCAAGGCCTCTCCTTGGCTCTGGCTTCCCCTGCTCAACCTCAAAAACCCCTCCTCTGCTCTTGAGCCTTGACCCAAAGGTCCTTCCTTTCCTTACACACCTTCCAAGGTTAACACAATCACCCCCCACCCTCTTCTCCTTCCCTATTCCTCCTCTAATATTAAATCCTTTGTCTCTGTTTCTGATTTCCTCACTGGTCTAGGAGTTCCGTAAGTGCAGAGAATGATGGTGACTGCAGGGCCTGGGAAATTGCGGGTGCCTCATCAGTGTTGCCGGAATGACTGCTGGGTGTTCCCGTCGGCTTCCTGGCTTTTCTAGAATGTCCTCTCAATCCCTCTCCTCTTCCACTCACCCAAACTCCTATATCTATCTCCTTAACTTCAGATTTGGGCAAGAAAAATACAAGCAAAGCCAGGAGTTTCCTGGTGTGACTCCCCTACGCTATGCATCTCATCCTCTCCTCCCTCTCACTCCTCAGCCCACCGCCCCCTGGACTCTGCCTCCTCCCCTCTACCCACACAGCTCTTACTAAGATCACTGATGACCCAAACCACTGACCTCGCCCTGGCACACTTCAGTTTTCAATCCACCCAGCCTCTCAGCAGAATTCTACACAGTCTGGCTTTCTGAAACACTCTCCAGTACCACCCTGCCCATGCCTCAGCCACTCTGTCCTGGTCGCCTTTGCTGACCCGGGCCCCTCTCTTCTTCCTGTCAATGCTGGTGCTCCTTCAGGCCTGGCCCAGGTTCTCCTCCTCTGTCTCTCAGTGCTTTCCTGGCCCTTCACAGACCCTCCCCTGGCTTTGGCAACCCCAAATCCTCTAACGACTCCCTCTCTGATGTGCCTCCAGCCTCCTCTGACAGTCAGATCTTGTGTCTCCAACCTTGACTGGGCCTTTTGCTACCTCACTGGTGTCTCACACTCAGTGTTGCCAAAATATTAACTTGAGAGTTGTGGAGGGACCCCACACAACCCCACCCCAGAGACGCACTAGGGGCTCCCTGCCAGCTCTGGAAGTAGGTGACAGTGTCTTCATTCAAGACACTCCTTGGCTGCTCAGTCCTGATCTTTCTCCAGGACTTTCACATCTCCAGAGATGGTACCACCATCCCTCTGGCTCGCTGACCTCCATGGCTTTGCCAACAGTCAGCCCCCTACACAGATCATTTAAAAAAAATCTATTGTGATGAAGAATAACACATGATCTACATTCATAAAATTTTAAGGGTGTGGTATGGTATTGTCGTACAATATTGCTGTAGAGACAATGTTGTACAACACAGCTCCAGAACGCATCCATCTTGCTTACCTAAAGCTTTATACCTTTCATTTAGGAACTTCCTATTTCCCCCACTCTCCACTCCCAACATTCTGCTCTCCTGAGTCTCACTGTCTTAGGTATCTCATATAAGGCTGAATAATACTCTACTATATCTATCTATCTATCCATCCATCCATCCATCCATCCATCATCTATCTATATTGACATATAGATATGTCATATATGATATATATATATATATATATATATATATATATATGTAGTCTGGAGACGTCTATAGCTATCTATAACTATCTATGTCTATATCTATCACATTTTCTTTATGCATTCATCTCTTGATGGACACTTGGGTGGATTCCACGTCTTGGCTAGAGTGAACAGTACCACAGTGACCTGGAAGGGCAGATGTCTCTTTGAGATCCTGATTTCAATCCTTTGGGGTAAATACCCGGTAGTAGGGTAGCTGGATCATACATGGTAGTTCTATCTTTAATGTTTGGCGGGGTTTCCATGCTGTTTTCCATAGTGGTTGCACCGCTTTCTCTCCCACCAGCAGTGGATGAGGGCTCCAGTTTCCCCACATCCTTGCCAACACCTGTCTTGCTTTTGCTGCTACCCATCTGTCACATGTCAACGTGTTTTGGTTAGTGACACTGAGCATTCGGTTTAGTCCACCTATTTCTCTCTATTCCCCACAGCTGCTGTCCAATCGAACACCATCCCCTCTTGCTTGGGTCCTTGTGGCCTCCTCCAGACAGTCTCCCCTCGCCCACCCTTCCCTACCTGCACCCCCACCCACTTTCTTTGCAAGCAATGAAATCTTTCCAAAATTAAGACAGTCCCTTGCTGAGGGGCCCTATTTCCTTCTATTACTCTCAGGATAAAATCAAACACCCCTGGTGTGGTCCCCATCTTAACAGTGGTGTCCACAGCACCTCTGGCTTCCATGGCAGATCGGCCACACTGGCTTTTCTAGAATATTCTTCCAAATCCTCTCCTCATCTTACATCACTCACCCAAACTCCCATATCTCTCCCCTTCTTCAGTGCTCAGTTCAGACGTCACTTTGGTCGGACGCCTTCGCCTGACCTTTCCATGCACATTCTTGCAACACCGTATGCCTCTCCTCCCTAAACTCGTCACCACCGTGAGTAAATGGGCAGCTGTATTTGGAGTCTGTTCCTGCTGCCAGAGGCCGATTCCAAAGGAGCAGGGAGCGCATCCATCATGCTCAGGCCTAGAAAGAGCCTGGCACCCAGGTGGGCTCAGTCAACACTTGCAGGAGTGCACCAAGGGCTTTGTTAATTCAGCTGCAGCTTCTCTGTTAAAAGCTTAGGTTTTGGAGTGAAAAATAAACAGGGCTCCACCTCTCTCTCACTAGCTTTGGGCCCTTGTGACTCAGTTTCCCCAATTGGAAAAGGATAACTGTGCCTGGGGTCTAGTGTATTTCCTATCATACAAGGCTGCAGCCTCACCCTCCTCAATGGAGATCTTTCTTGTTTTTTTTTTTTTTTTTGCGGTACCAGGGATTGAACCCAGGGGCGTTCTACCTCCGTGCTACGCCCCCGGCCCTATTTTTTATACTTTATTTTGAAACCAGGTCTCACGAAGTTGCAGAGGGCCTCACTAAGGAGAGAGAGAGAGAGAGAGAGAGAGAGAGAGCTGAGGCTGGCCGCGAACCCAGATCCTCCAGTCTCTGCCTCCCAAAGTACTAGGATTACAAGCGTGCGCCACCACGCCTGGCCAATCAATGGAGATCTTGATTCTTGCTTCCTGAAAGTTCACGGCTCTTAGACCGTCTGCCTGTGTCACACAGAATGGAGCTCGTGTTCATCTCCTAGGGATGCCGTGACAAGCTTCCGCAGCCTGGGTGGCCTAGACAGTCATGTATTGCCTCAAGCTCAAGAGAAGGTGTCTGCAGGGTTGGTTCCTTCTGAGGTCTGGCAGGGGGAGACTGTTCTGGGCGTCTCTGCTATTTCTGCTGGTCTCTGGCGATCTTTGGCATTCCCTGGCTGTGATAGTTAATCTAGGTTGTCAACTTGACCTGATCATGACACACCCAAGATTATGTGATTTGGGGTGTGTAACAGCAGATTAAAGAGAAAGCCCTGCCCTGAATGTAGGCAGCAGGATTCTGATAGGTGCAGGACTTAGATAAAGAGGGAGAAGCCGCGTAGAGAGTGCGTGACTCTTTCCGAGGAAAACGCATCTGCTCTCGCCTGAGATGGTCGGCCGCCGGCTTTGCCTTTCTCCGAAGAGCTTCTTGATCTTCTCGGCCTCCCGCTCTTGGAACTGAAACTTCACCATCGTTTCTCCGAAGAAGCTTCCTGATCTTCACATCTTGGACTGGGACTGAATTAGTGGTTGCTCTGATCCTAAGACTCCAGCTCTTAGACCGTTCGACCAGCTACTGGTTCCTCTGACTCTCCACGTGCAGTCAGAACCTGGGTCTACATTGCTTCAAACTGTAAGCCCATCTGATAAATCCCTTTTT
>PVJS01000989.1:0-108512 GCA_004027185.1 Glis glis
AAAAAAAAAAAAAAAGAAAAAAAAAAAGAAACTTGCTGTCACACAATACTTCCAGCTGTGTGGTCATGAGCATGGCCCTTCACCTTGGGGGTCTCAGTCCTTTCTTTTTTTCTTTTCTTTGTTTTTTATTTTTTTCATTTTGAGACAGGGTCTCACTAAGTTACAGCAGAGGTTGGCCTCCAACTTGTGAATCTCCTGCCTCAGCCTCCTGAGTCGCTGAGATGACCAGTGTGCACCACTGCACCTAGCTTAGGCTAGTGATTTTTTAACCCCAGCGGTGCTGCAGCATCACTGATGAAACTTCCCAAATGCAGAGTCCTGGTTCCGTCCAATGTAACTGAATTGAACTTGTAGAGGCGGAGCCTTATATGTCATTACAAATCATTCCAGGTGACTCTGGCTCCAATCACAGTCAGTGTTTGGAGATAGTGGCCTTGGAATCTGGTCCCCCTGAGTCTTGATTTTCTAGGATTCTGGTAATGCACCTTTTGGATGAATTACCCCAAATTTCCTAAAACTATATGATAAAACCTCTGCTAGCAGCAATGAGTCCTTCTGAGGGGGATTTACAAACAAGAACAAAAAGAAACCTTTATCTTCAGGGGTGTAGTGATCTAGTTTAGTCATTGAATTTATTCAACAAGATAAACAAACCTTTATCTTCAGGGATGTAGTGATCTAGTTTAGTCATTGAATTTATTCAACAAATACTGATGGACAATCTATTATACGGAAGGAAAGGCGCCAGTCACTAAGGATGACTGTGGATAAACCTCACAGATCTTATATGTGCGGGGAGGGGCGTGTGATACAGACAAGTAAATAAAGAGGTCGTTACAAAGTGAAATGATGTGGCTCTTATAAGAAATACACATACTTATTGTTTTGTGTTTTCATGTATCTTTGTAAATTTGTCATAGAATCTTATAACTTTCCAAAGAAACTGAGACTAATACAATGTATAAGTATGTATATAGTACCAATCTATATTATATTCATAAATATATCTTAATAAACTCCTATACTTAAAAAAAAAAAGAAATACACATGCAATCAGTTTCAGAAAAACAGCGGTTTCCTGGAGGAGAAAACATCTAAGTTGAAAACTGAATGGCAAGGAGAGATTGAAAAGAATGATCTAATGGAGGGAGCAATTTGGGTGAAGGCAAGGAACTCTGTGTCAGTGTGGGGTGGGAGCTGAAGATAGGTATGGGTGGAACAGGAAAGTAGCTGGGAGTGAGGTCCAGAGATGAAGTTAGACAGCAGGAAGGGGAACCAGGGGCCAGATCATGAATACTGGAAGCAGGGTTCTCAGCAGGGACTACCCACTGTCTAATCCTGAGCTGGAGTCTGGTATGTGCACCTGCGCGCCCAGCTGAGTTTGCAGGTGGGGCCCGGCCTTTCCCAGGAGTGCTCTCTTTTCTTAGAGGCAATCAGCGGAGCACAGGTGGGACAAGTTAACACTATGTCCTAAAAGTTCTCTTTCCCTGAGCATAACCATTCCTTGGATTTGGTGCTCCAGATAAACCCCTGGGGAGTGGGATGGAGGACTTCTCAGCTCGGGTTTAGGCCCAGAGTTAGCATGTCCCCTTGGCTGAGAAGGAGAAGGCCCAGGAAAAAAACTATCAACTGAGCTGGTCATGGTGGCACATGCCTGTAATCCTAGTACTTGGGAAGCTGAGACAGGAGGATCACATGTTGGAGGTCAGCCTCAGCAACTTAGTGAGACCCTGTTTCCAAATTAAAAAAAAAAAAACCTTTTTTGTCTTTCCTGACTTGGTGGAGGTGAAGTTATTAGGGATGGCTATTTTGCAGAATGTCCCTTGACATAGGTGCATTTGATGTTGTCACACACTTTGCTGGAGGATATGGGAGCTGGTCCAAAAGAATACCCTTGCCACAAAGTCTTAGGCATCCCAGAATGACGCAGGCACCTCAAAATACTACTCTCAAGGAGGGTAGTATTTTGAGAAAGAGTTTTTAGGCAACACTCAAATTTTCATGACCAATGAGCCAGACAACTCACCTTGCTGGGGGAGGCTGTTCCAACCTCGGGAGATCAAGGCCGGCAGCTCATGGAATTTAGAGGGATGAGCTGGGAGAATAGAAGAGTTCGAAGATGCCAGGCATGGTGGCGCACGCTTGTAATCCAGTACTTTGGGAGGCGGAGACCGGAGGATCCAGATTCGCGGCCAGCCTCAGCTCTCTCTCTCTGTCTCTCTCTCTCTCTCTCCTCTCCTCTCTCTCTCCTTAGTGAGGCTCTCCGCAACTTCGTGAGACCCAATTTCAAAATAAAGTATAAAAAAATAGGGCCTGGGGTGTAGCTCAGAGGTAGAATGCCCCTGGGTTCAATCCCCGGTACCAAAAAAAAAAAAAAAGAGTTAGAAGATGAGTGATAAGCACCTTCATTTACAGTTATTCATCTATTCTCCATCCTTCTGTTTCCTCCTTCACTCTTTCTGAAGTGTTTCAAGTGTCCAAGCAGAAAAGGAAGTCAAGGAACAGAGGAGAAAATTTAGCCTTGAGAGTAAGAGCATGGGCTTCAGGTGAGACAGGCTGGGCTTCCAGGCTGGGCTCCCAGGCTGGGCTCCCTCTAATACTCCACATGACCCGGACCACGTGAGACACTGGGCTTTGCAAAGCCTGCATTCATCACTCATAAAACAGGAAATATGCCTACCTTTCAGGGAGGTTAGGAGAGCCCGCTGAGATGACAAGTGTCAAGGCTTTGGGACAGTGTCTAGGGCACACTGAACACTCAGTAACTTTCAGAACTCTTCTAAAAGTGGGTTGGCTCCTTCCATATATTTCTTTTTTTATTTTTTTTGCAGTACCAGGGATTGAACCCAGGGGCATTCTACCTCTGAGCTACACCCCAGTCCTATTTTTTTTTTATCCTTTATTGAAACCAGGTCTCATGAAGTTGCGAAGGGCCTCACTAAGTAGCTGAGGCTGGCCGC
Organism: Glis glis; assembly: GCA_004027185.1. Taxonomy (NCBI): domain Eukaryota; kingdom Metazoa; phylum Chordata; class Mammalia; order Rodentia; family Gliridae; genus Glis; species Glis glis. The sequence continues at coordinate 2,961 of PVJS01000989.1, forward strand.
GAACCCAGATCCTCTGGTCTCTGCCTCCCAAGTACTGAGATTACAAGCGTGCGCCACCACGCCCGGCTTCCATATATTTCTTAGTTGATTTATCAGGCATCTCAGGTGTCACCCTGAAGGGTTCATAATGGGTGGCCATGAGCTGTATGGACTGTTAAATTACAATGCAGCGATGCAGGGCAGGAGATGCGGTGTGTGTGAAATGCCATGCGGACACAGCGGCGAAGGTCAGTCCACCTGGGCCAGAAGCAAGGGAGAGAAGAGGAAGAGGAAGGGCTGGGCCTGGAGGCTGGGAAGGACTGAGTCTCTTGGAAGAGAAACCACTGCTGTGTCCCTGAATGTGGCTATAGATCACATGATGACGTTCATCTGCATCAATTTATTTGTTCTTGAGCAAGTCTATTATCTTCGCTTTTCGTCTGCATTTTTTTCTTTCCTAGTATTGGATGGTAAGTTGAGACAATAACTCATCTTCTTTTAGTAAGTTTATTTTATTTCATTTTTTGTAAGTTTATTTTATTTTATTTGTGTGTGTGTGTGTGTGTGTGTGTGTGTGTGTGTGTGTGTGAGAGATATATTGAACCCAGGGTCGTTCCACCTCTGAGCTCCACTTCCCAGTCCTATTTTTTTATTTTTTATTTTGAAACAGGGTCTCCCTAAATTACTGCATGATGGCCTTGAACCTGTGATCCTCCTCTGGTCTTGGCCTCCCAAGTCCTGGGATTACAGGCATGAGCTACTGTACCCAGCTAGTAAGTATTTTATAACTTTCCTCTTCCTATCTCATGTTAAAGATACCTGATTGGTTTTTTGTGAAAAGCCCTCTCTTCTAGTTAGCTCTTTCTCCTTTGTCTCTATGCTGTAGGGGCAGTTGGATACACAGGTTAGTTAGTTGAATATAGAGCTTGAGGAAAATTTGTGTGTGTGTGTGTGTGTGTGTGTGTGTGTGTGTGTGTGTGTTACTGGGGATTGAATCCAGGGGTGTTCTACTTCTGAGCTACACCCTCAGCCCTGTTTTACTTTTTCTTTTGAAACAGGGTTTTGCTAAGTTGCTGAGGCTTGTCTCAAACCTGTGATCCTCCTTTCTCAGCCTCCTAAGTACTGGAATTATAGGTGTGTGCCACCATGTCCAGCAGCTTGAGGGAGATTTGACTGCCAAATTACTGTACCTTTCATATGGTCATGCACATACTTGGACTAGGTTCATGAAGAGCCGAGGAAGGAGAATCGAGAGAGGGAGAAGAGGAAGAAGGGGGAGGAGGAAGAAAGACCAGTCCACACATTATGAAACCCATACTCTGGAAGATTTATCTCCTCTCTCTCCTCTCCCCAGGGGAAAGAATAAAATAGCTTATTATTATGGAATTAAGGTTTTCTTTTTTCCCCTTCTTGTTTTTTTTTTCTTTGGGAGGGGTGGTAACTGGGTATTGAACCCAGGGACATTCTACCTCCGAGCCTTCCGTGTGTGTGTGTGTGTGTGTGTGTGTGCGCGCGCGTGTGCATGTGTGTGTAAAGGGGGTACTGGGGATTGAACCCAGAGGCATTCTACTTCCACCCTCAGCCCTATCTTTCTTTCTTCCTTTCTTTCTTCCTTCCTTCCTTCCTTCCTTCCTTCCTTCCTTCCTTTCTTTCTTTCTTTCTTTCTTTCTTTCTTTCTTTCTTTCTTTATTTTTGTGGTACTGGGGATAGAATCCAGAGGCCTTCTGCCTCTGGACTATGTCCCCAGCCCTATTTTATTTTTTATTTGGAAACAGGGTCTTGCTAAATTGCTGAGAGTCTCACTAACTTGCTGAGGCTGACTTCAAACCTGTGATCCTTCTGTCTCAGCCTCCCAACTACTAGGATTACAGGCATGTGCCACCACACCCAGCTCTATTTTATTTTTTATAAATGAAACAGGGTCTCACTAAGTTACCATGTGCTGCTGGCCTCACACTTGCTATCCTTGTGTTTCCGCCTCCCATGTACTGGGATGGCAGGCATGCACCAATACGCCTGGCTTCACTTCCCTCTTTTATATAGTAAGAATGATACCCGCCCTCGCTCGCCTTACAAGATTGCTGGAGTGGCCTAGCAGAAAAATGAATAACCTTTTTCAGTTATAAAGCTAGAGACAGGTAAAAGCCTATTACTGGTATATTCTCATTAAGAGGTAAATGACTGATATCAGATCCTGCACTTAGTAGAGACAGAATGGACAGTGCAAGAACAAAGGGAGTAAAACCTTCATGTAGAAAAATAAAAGAAAGCCGGGCGTGGTGGCGCACACTTGTAATCCCAGTACTTGGGAGGCGGAGACCCGAGGATCCGGGTTCGCGGCCAGCCTCAGCTACTTAGTGAGGCCCTCCGCAACTTCATGAGACCTGGTTTCAAAATAAAAGGATTAAAAAATAGGGCTGGGGGTGGAGCTCAGAGGTAGAATGCCCCTGGGTTCAATCCCCAGTACCGCAAAAATAAATATATAAATAAATAGATAGATAAATAAATAAATAAAAGAAAACAAGAATAGGCTGGGGACATTTGAAGGACATACAGCAGCTACTCCATAACCTGTGGGGATCAGTCCTGCCTAGATTCAGCGTGGTACGTGTACTTCTTCCTATCCTGTTGCTGTGTTTATGTAAGATTCCAGAATCTATAGACTGCTCCTCTGCTCCCCACACACACCCAGTCCCCCATCTCTGGGGAGGAGATCTTTCCCTCTCCAAATATGTACAAAACCAGCAGCCCCAAAGCCGGCTGTGGGCTGGCTGAGATCAGGGCTATTCTGGGGCAGCCCGTTTGCACGCTGATAGGGGAGGATTAATGAGACGGTCTGCTCATCCATTGCAATTAGAAACAACACTGAAACTATTCTGGGGCTATTTCTATGCAGGGAACTTGAACTGCTCATCAGCCCTCCTCACTCAGAGACCTGTGGGTAATTAGGCCCATGTTAAATATAGGAGAACAGCCCAGAGCAGCGCCATCTGGGCCGGCGCCTTGGCTTGGAGGTACTCTGTGCCCTCGGCTAGCACTCCAAGAGCAGTAAAAAAGGGATTTAGCTTCAACCTGGAGGATTTGGGTGTTGCTTAACTAAAGCTAAAAATGCCCTGGCCTTTTAGTCCCACACGGGCTGTCGGATACGATTCAGGAGTGAAAACCACATCTGCCCCAGGAAAGCATCCTGACATTTATGGGCCCTGATTAGCCAAGCCACAGGTTTGCCACCGGCCCATTAAAAGGACAATTCAGTCTAAGATGAGGCTGTTGAGGGCTGCGGCATGCCTGTAAATCTTATATTTTAACAACTTTTAACAAAAGAGAAAGCAAAGAAATGAGTGTTAGGAAGAATGCCATGATGTATAATAAAAATGCTCTCAGACTCATGTTAGCTATGAAGACACTGGGTCATTAGGAAGCATTTTTCTGTCCTGGTGAAGAGGTACTCTTAAGTAAGGAGTGTTTGAGAATACTTTGTAGCCATGAATTTATTTTCTTATGCTATTACTTGGAGGCTGAGAATGAACAGGTATTACTAGCTCTGCATTGCAGATTTTATTATCATCTTTGTTTTCTAGGAATTGAGGGATGTGGGGTGAGTAAAAGGAGGTGCATAGACAGAACCCAAATAGGTCCCAGCGATCCATGCTGAGTTCCTGTGGTCCCAAGTCTCCATGGTAGTTACCTCTTTGTGAAATGTATCCTCCGAGGCCTGCTTCTCCAAGGGTGGTCCTTGGATTGGCAGTTTGGGCACCGCCTGAAAATGTGGTAGAAATGTGGAATCTTGGGCCTCATCCACTGAATCAGAATCTGCCTTTTAATAAGGTCCCCTGGTGATCTGTATGAACGTTAAAGTTTGAGAAATACTCTCCAGGAGGTCCATTGCCTTGTATCTGGGAGGAGAGTAGATAGAAGTTGGTGTTTAGATAAGCTCACCCCAGTTAAGGATGATGTAAGACCATTTGTTGCGATGTCCTAGTTGTTTGTTGTTTGTTGGGTTTTCTAATGCCTGATAAGCAGAGAATTGTACACTCTCTCAGGCTTCCAGGATGGCACTGAGGGCACACTGAGCTCAACTGGCATCCAGTTGGGAAGGCTTTCCATGTCTGCAACTTGACCTGTTGGTATTGTCTTCAGTATGTGCATTTGAGAGTGAGTTTTGAGACCAAATCCCATCCATCCATCAGACTTCATAAAAGATGAAAATTCAAAGTCTACATACTGGGAAGTCCTCTCCCCTAATTGATTTAGGATATTTGCTTGTTTTTGTAATTGCTGAATATTATAGGGGTTCATCCTCCACCTATTGAAAACTGAATGACTGAGATCCTCAAGATGGAACGTGGATTGGTATGTACCTGCAGCTGCACACTGCCTCCATTGAAATCATTTCTCCTTCTTCTTCTCCTCCTCCTCCTCCTCCTCCTCCTCCTCCTCCTTCTTCTTCTTCTTCTTCTTCTTTCTCCTTCTCCTTCTTCTTCTTCTTCTTCTTCTTCTTCTTCTTCTTCTTCCTTCTCTCTCTCTCTCTCTCTCTCTCTCTCTCTCTCTTTCTCTCTCTTTCTCCGTCCCTCTCTCTCTCTCCCCCCAGTGTTCTGTACTGAACCCGGAGCTTTGTTCATACTAGGCAAGTGCTCTACCACTGAGCTACATTCCTATCCTGGAATCCATTTTTCATTCATGCATATTCGGCCTGGCCCTGCCAAACCTCTGGGCAGTAGCAGGGGCCATTCTATCTTAAGAAGATCCATAGGAAGCCAGGTATGGTGGCACCTGTAATCCCAGTACTTGGGAAGTTGAGACAGGAAGGTTGCAGGTTTGAGGCCAGCCTCAGCAACTTTGCAAGACCCTGTTTTAAAATTTAAATTATATATATATATATCAACTTTGCAAGACCATGTTTTAAAGTGTACACACACACACACACACACACACACACACACACACACGAATGAAGTGCCAGGGGTATAGCTACAGAGGTAGCATGCTCCTGAGTTCACAGCCCTCTATAGAAAACTGTTCACTTTGCTGGCCATGATGGTCACTGTCAATACTTGAAATCACTAAGACCCAGGGAACAGGCACTCAGACCACTGCAGCCCGGCTGTGGAGACAGGCCCAGCTTCTCCATCTCAGATCAGCTTTTTGGGCTGTCTTTTTTGAGTTCTTTGTATTTTCCCAACTCATGAGCTCCAGGCAATCAGTCACCCAGGTGTCATCCTCTCTCAACTGCAAAATGCCAAAGGGTGGCAGACACTGTGCCACCCTGGAGACACCGTTCCACAGGCAATTTGCAGCCACTTAGCCTCCTCGGAAGTTGATCAAAGTGGGTGGTACAGGCAGCAGGGGCTCACAAGAAGCGGCATCTCTGGGAGTTAGCTCAAAGACCGCATAAATGACCAAGCAGAACAGCTGTAATAAGGCTGAATTTCTCCAAATCTGGCTGGTAGACACAGGCCATCTTTTCGCTCCACATGGTCACTCAAGTTCGGTGGTTGTCAGGAGCTTCTAATGATCCCATGTTAAGAATTGCACCATAGGGCTGGGGATGTAGCTCAGTGGTGGAGCACCAGCCTAGCCCGTGTGAGGCCATGGGTTCCACCCCCAGCACTGCCTCTCCCTACCAAAAAAAAGAAAAGAATTGCACCATATCTGGCACCACCAGCTATCACATGACATACAGAAGGCAGTTTCAGAAGAGGAGTGTCAATATTTTCTCTACTTCTGTGATTCCTGAATAATCCTCTTGTTGCTCAAGGAAGTAATGTAGGTGCTAACTTGCCAGTCTACATCCTTTGTTGATTTGTTTCTTTACCAGAGTTAATGGCCCAGGCTAGACTCTGACTTAGGTGCTGCAGGTATAGCAGCAAACTGGTAGATATGGTTCCTGCCTTGTGGGGCCTACAGCTTGGTGAGTGAGTCTGACCTTGCTCACACATGCAATCAAAGAATTAATTGCATTGTTAAAATTGTTACAAGTAAGCTGGGTGTGGTGGTGCACACTTGTAATCCCAGTACTTGGGAGGCTGAGACTGGAGGATCCGGATTAAAGGCCAGTCTCAGCTACTTAGTGAGGCCCTCAGCAACTTAGTGAGACCCTGTTTCAAAATAAAGAATAAAAAAAATACGATTGGGGGTGTAGCTCGGAGGTAGAATGCTCCTGGGTTCAATTCTCAGTACCACAAAAAAAAATTGTTACAAGTATGACAAATAAAATGTACAGAATGCTACATATGGTGATTGTTTTTAAACCAACTTTCAACAAACAAAAATAAAAAACTCTCCTCGGTATCTTGGTTCCAAATTATGGAACCAACCTAGGTGTCTGTCAACAGATGAATGGATTGAAAAATGTATATATACACAATGGAATTTTACAGCAAAAAAGAAGAACAAAATGATGTTATTTGCAGCAAAATGGGTGGAACTAGTGAGTGTTATACTAATTAAGATCAGCCAGTCTCAGAAATCCAAGGGTCATATGTTTTTTCTCGTACGTGGAAGCTAGAACAAAACTGGAAGCAAAAGGGACTTTGGTCAAATGAGGAGAGTAACCAGTAAAATAGTGCAAGGGGATTGGGGGAAGTAGGCGAGAGGGAAAAATGAGAACTGAGGAAGGGAGCAATTCAAATAAGGTGACATCCATACAAGACGGTTTCACTACCAATCTCACTAGCATGAAAGAGCAGGGAGGAAGTGGGAGTGGGGGGGAGGGGCAGGTATATGGAAGGAAATGCACCAAGTGATGTGTGCATGTATGTTTGTATCACTTTGAATTTCACTATGATGTATAATTACATGGCACTGATAAAAGTACTTTCAAAAATCCTGATTAGTAGCATCTGGCAATTTCCATGGTGTAAACATTTCCACCGTGGTTGATTTCGGGCTCCAGTTGCCTGCTCACAAAATTCCATAGTATTTAACAATCGGCTCACTTTAGTCAGTGTGAGCCAACTCCTGCACACCACTGGGTCACAGAGAATATAGTAGAGAGATGAGATTGAGCAATGGGGGGGGGTCAAAGATTGCCTGATGTAGTGAAATTTGAACGGAGCTCGGCAGGATCAACAGTCGTTGGCTAGGGAAAGAATGAGGGCAAAATACTTTCCAAGCAAGGGAATAATGTGGGCAAAGACTCTGAGGTGTAAAGGAACAGGACGCTTGATGTAAAGGGAGAAGATCAATGGGGTGGAGCTTAGTGTGTCTACAAAGCAAATGGCATAGTAAATATTATTACAATCATCAGTTTAGACCTAAAAAAAAAACTGAGCTGCAGACAGATTGAACAGACAAGCAACTTGCTCAAGGTCACACAGCTGCCAAGTGGTAGGGTACAGATCTGAATCTAGGAAATCATTCTCGAAAGTCTACCATATTATCCCCACTTTCTGCTGTCTTTCAGCTGAAACTCGAAGGGGTAGGGAAGGGCCAAACCATGCAGAAGCCAGTGAAATTTGGAACTTGCTTTTCAGAGCAGTACCAAATTTATTTCTCAAGGCAAGTCTCTGTGCCGGCAGGTCCTAACCCATTTGGTTAGAAAACATTGGAAATTTTGACATAAGGTAGAGACAACATCATCATAATGCATGTGTTCAAACACATACACAAATTTACATATGGTTTCTCAAGGTTCACAGAAACACTGAAGTCCATTTATAATCTCTTTAGTGATCCAAAGACTACAGGAAAAGAAACTCTATGGGTTGCAGCCTCCCTTTTAGCTTGTCTCTTGCCTACTCTCTATCTCAAATACTTCTCTGGATCTAGTTCTTTTTCTGTGTTTGCCATCTTACTAGAAATTTTCTAGCTTCTCTTGCTATTCCAAGAATCAAAGATTTTATCTGTTATTGGAGTCCTGGGGCCATGTCATTTAAACTACACTAGAAAGTGTAGGATCAGGGCATGTTGATCTTCATCTCGACCTGACAACTTTGTTCCCTGTTTCTCTTCATCACCTGAAAATCTGTTGGGACCTATTGTTAGTGTTTTTCTTGAAGCCCCATACCCTTGGACCACTTTTGTCAAAAATATGCCATTAAAATATCCATTTCTAAAAAGTCTACTTTGCACACATTCCATTATATTTCAGAGTAGAAGCCTAATATACTTGCATTGCCTTCTTCATAAATACTGTTGGGTTTAAAGGAGATACTCATAAGAGAATCATAAGACTTTTGGAAAGAAAGTGCCGTTGAAATGCAAAGCATTACAATTGTGATAATAATTATTTTGCTGCTTTTCCACCACTGATCCTAACATTGTCCCTCCTCTCACATCCAACCCTTCATCCAAAACTAAGAAAGATAGTTTTAAGTTAGATAAAGATAGCTGGGCATGATGGTGCCCGCCTGTAACCCCAGTACTGGGAGACTGAGACAGGAGTATCACAGGTTTGAGACCAGTCTCAGCAACTTAGTGAGGTCCTTCAGCAACTTAGTGAAACCCTGTTTCAAACTAAGAAATAGAATAGGGCTGGGTGTGTGGCTTGGAGGTAGAAAGAGCCTGGGTTCAAACCCCAATACCTGTGCCCCAAACAAAAGTTAAAGACAGAAGAAAAAACAAATCTTTGGGTTACAACCTACTATGGAATCCTTATAACCTAGATGATAGCTTTTAAAAGTTATTATTATTTTTACCATCACACATAAATACAGGGGCTCACAAAAGCTCACATGGCACATGAGAGATGATTGTTAAATATCATGGAATTTTGTGAGCTGACAGCTGCTTTAGATGGCAGAAACCAATAGGTTAAAATACTCTAATTAATCAGTAATAAAATATGAAGTATCCATCTAGCTGGTTACTGTCGGGCAGACCAAAAGCCTCTTTGCCCTGTAGAAACATATAGTCTGGACACACTATATGGGATTCTGTGCTCTCCTCTTTAGGGTATAGTCTTAACATACATTGGACCACTGTAAAATACAAATGAAGCAAATGCCTATTGTGTGAATAACTAAATGGCTAAATGTTAGGTCACGGTGCTACCTGGCATTGGGAAAACCACTTCCATAAGAATTGCAGCCACTTGTATGTACGTTAGGAGAAGGGAAATGCCTTTATAAAATAATATAAATAATATATTATATATATAACTTATATAATAATATAAAATATATATAAATTATATAATATATAATTTATATAATAATATAAAATATATTTTATTTATATAATAATATATTATATATTTTATTTATATAATAATATAAAATATATTTTATTTATATAATAATATATTATATGTTTTATTTATATAATAATATAAAATATATTTTATTTATATAATAATATATTATATGTTTTATTTATATAATAATATAAAATATATTTTATTTATATAATAATATATTATATGTTTTATTTATATAATAATATAAAATATATTTTATTTATATAATAATATAAAATAATATAATATATACTGTTATTGGTGCACTGTAATTATGCATCATAGCGAGAGTCAAAGTGTTACAAACATGCATGCACGCAGCACTTGGAGTGTTTCTCTCCCTTCCTCCCTCCCCATACACGTTAGTGAGCCTGGTAGTGATACCTTCAGGTATGGACGTGACCTTCTTTGAACTGTTCTCCTCCTCAAGCCTTGTCTTTCACTTCCCCACCTGCCTCCCCCAGGTCCCTTTCGCTATTCTACTGGTCTCTTTCCTCATTGCACTGAAGTCTCCTTTGCTTCCTATTTTCACTCCATCTTCTGCCTATGAGAGAAAACATACAAACTCTGACTTTCTGGGACTAGTTGATCTCACTTAGCATAATATTCACTAGTGCCATCCATTTTCCTGCAAATGGCATAGTTTTGTTCTTCTTTTTGGAGGTTGGAAATGCCTTTCTGATGACCTTGTTGGAACAGACACATATTAGAAACAAAAAACTGAAGGATGGATATTTGTGTTCTTTATGCCTTTACTTCTGCCTCTCTAGCTGCTTCTCCTGGCTTAGTAGACCATTAGCCATGGAAATATTGCTCAGTGGATCTCCAATGAGTTAGTAGATTTGTGAAATTTGGTATTACGGTTCACAGAAACTCCCACCGGGGGAGTAACATGCCATGTGCTTGCTTTCTCTTGTGCCTTGTATTAGTCACATGCTATGTGCTTCTCCTACATTAGCTCATCTATCCTCCCAACAACTGTGGGAAGTAGGAAAACAAGGCTCAGAGAGGTTAAATGACTTGGTCAATGCCACACAGGACTTGTGCCTTAAGCTATGTATTTTTACTACACAAGAGGAACCCTTAAGAAAATGTATAATTACAGTTTACAATGCACCAATAAATGAACATAAAATGTTTAAAAAATGTAATTAACACCAAAATAAAAAAAAAAAAAAGAAAAGAGCATTGTGTTTTATCTTCTGGGATATTCCAGTTGACATTTATCCAGAGGGAAAATCCTACCTATCAGAGGATGAACACCATAATGATGAAGAGGATAATTGACTCATGTACTCACACTCCACTTTGAATTTCATATTTATCCAATCATGAACTAGGAGGAAATCATTATAATGTGATCAAACATTTTTTAAGATAATCATATGTCATATACACATGCGGAGTATTCACCAGCCTCATGACAAAAATCTCAACCTTTTTCTGGCACCCAAAACAGTGGCTTTTAAAGATTTCTCATCAACCACATCTCTCCACTTATCCCCTTTTTACAAATACATTCCATCACAAAGGAATGCTGGGATGGATAACACACACTCATCCAAGGTGCTGAATGCTCTGTGCTGACAGGATGCACGGGGTAGGCATAAGAAGAGAGATTGCAGAATCCAGGCCTCAGGGCTGAATTTATGCGATGCCAATCGTCAGAGAATAAATGTCCTTTGGAAATAGAGCAAGTTTAACTCTCTCAGTAAAATAATGAGGGAGAAATGAGACAATAAATAAAAGGATGAAGGATTTGGAGTCCAGGTAGTAAGAAATAATGTCAATGAATGGGACAAGATGGAAGAAAAGTAGATGTTCTAGATTTTCCCTCAAATGTAGAGAGACTTCCCATTATTCTCTGATATGTCTTCTCTGGGACTGAGCGGCTGGCCAGAAGGGTGGGGGGCTCTAAGGAACTCCCACCAGGGTGGGGCCTGTAGCACCCAAAGTCCATGTTCTGCTTTATTTTTTGTTACCACTGCCAGGACATGCTGACCTGTCTTGTCAGAGTAGGAACTGTGATTCTTACTTGAGAACTTTCTCTGGTCACTCTGCCTGCTGTCTAAGACTGAAAGTGCCAGGGGATTGTGGCTTCCTCCTCTAAGCAACCCTCATATAATTACTAATGGGAGTTGATAAAGACACCACCTACATCACCCCTTGGGAAGGTAATTCTGACTTTCATATTCTACGTTGGAATTAAGCTCCAGTTTTTCACAATGGTGACTTGTTGATAACTCATTCTTTCTTGGCTTCTTTCCCTCACATGTCTGCTTCGATTCCCCTCTCCCTTCCCAGGGCCATCGGAGATAAGCTCATCTACCACTTATTTTAGAATCGCTGTCTTAAAGGTCTGCTGCTGAGAAAACCAAAGCCACGGCAGAATCTATTTCCACAATTCCACAGTTGACTACTAAAAGCCAAGCGCCCTCTAGAAAGCATGAGTGTGAAAGTGCACGTGGTGGGTAACCAGGCAGGATGTTCGTTCTCCCAATGCCCAGAGGCCATTCCCAATGGCAATATCAGACCTGCGCTTTGGTCGCTGATTCTTTAGCACATGGGCATAGGACAGATCTGTGGAATTTCTTTTCTTTCAGGAGCATTCTGGTTTCCCTTTAAAATATATCAAGTCAAGGGAAGGAAAGGAGGGTTGGATAATTAGTTTTGAGTTATGCAGCATAAAATGCTTCTCAAACCAGCAACTTAAAATCCTGTGACATTGTTCAAGTCTGATCTGGACAAGACAAGATGGTGTGTGGTGTGGCTCTTAGGAAACCAACATTCCTTTCAGAACAGGGTCCTTGAACAAGCATCAGGTAAGTCTATCTCTCCCCTAGTGACCTTTATCCTCACTCCTCAGGACTTGGTTTTGGAGGATGGAGGAAGATTGATCTCTGGGGCCAGAGGGAAGTCCAAGTGTTAGCCTTGAATTATAATACTATTCGAAACAGTTTTTGGAGGAAATTAGTGTTGTTGCTTTCCTTGGCTTTTATGTCCAAAGTGAACTGTGGTGGATTAAAAGATGGTTACAAATTCCTTGCTATTCATCTTGTTCAGGGGTGGACTCTAATTTGCCTCCCCTTGAACATGGGCTTTAATTAGTGATTCATTTAATAAACAGGATTTGGCATAAATGATATGGAACCTCAGAGTTCATGAGATCTAGAAGTCTTGCAGCCTTCCGCCAGGAGTCTTGAAACAATTGCTGAGAAATGAGCTGCCGTGATTTGAGGAAGCCCACAAATCCTCAAGGAGAGACCCATGTGTAGAGGAACTGAGGTGCCCAGTGGACCACCCTGGCTAAGTTCCAAGCCAATTACAAGAAGCACTCACCAGTTGTTTGGGGAAGCCATCTTGGAATCTCTAGCCCCAGGCAAGCTGCCTCAGAGGACATTTCTTATCCCAATGTGTTTATGACCTTTAAAGACCTGTCTCTATTGAATATGATTGGAACAGATTAAAGAACAAAACAACATCTTTTTGTTTTAAGCCACTTCATTTTTAGTAGCTTGTTATAGAGCAATAAATGACATGAAAAATAGTAAACACAAAGCAATGCTAAGCTTCTGAAGGATTGTGGAGATTAGTACCACCCACAGGTTCGGAAACAAAATGCAAGAATGTGATTCCTACTGCATTCCCCACTAATTTCACTCATTTGTCCTCTGTAGACCACAGATGAATTTTGAAGAATGACAGTGGTATGTCTAAGATCTCAATCAGGTGTTGGCTCCAATTGCAGTTGCTGTTCCAGATGTGGTTTGATCGATATGCAAATCAACATGACTTCTGCAACCTGGTATGTAACTATTGATCTGGAAGATGCTCCTTTCTCAATATCTGTTAATAAAGACCACGAGTTAACAAATTACAACTCATGGGCCAAATCCAGATGACTGTTTTTTTTTAATGAAGTTTTATTAGAACATTGCTACATTTATTTGTTTACATATTGTCTATGACTGCTTTTGTGCTACAACTGGAAAGTGGAGTGGTTGTAATAGAGACTACATGTCCTTCAAAGTCTAAATTATTTATCTGGCTCTTTACAGAAAATGTTTGTTGACTCTTAGTAAAGGCCATCAGAAGCAATTTTCTTCCAGCTGTCAGGGTCAGTAATATATTTACCTTTACTTTCCCACCTAAGGGCTATTTCAACTTTAAATCTCTTTGTAATAATCTAGTCTAAGGGACCATAGTTGTCTACACATTCCACTAGACATCATGCAGGTGCATTATGTAAATTATATCATGCTGACTGTACCTGGTGAGCGGGATCAAATAATTATTATAGATCAGTTGTAAAGAGAGGGCATCATAGAAGACCCTGGGTGTCTGAGTCCCTTGCTTATTCGAAGTGCTTGTGCTTGATCTCACAAATTCCACTTCTAATTGATAACAGAGAGTGTGGGAAATACATCCTACAAAAGTCAGGGGCTCACACCTAGTGAAATTTGTAGAGGTCTAGTGGTTTCAAGAATGCTAAGATATCTAAGATATCCCTTTCATGGACGTGGTGACAAGTTGCTCGATCTGACCCCTCCTACCACTAAGAAAGAGGCATGAAGGCCTTTTTGGATTTTAAAGAGAACATGTGTATCATTTGGCATGCTACTCTAATTCATTTACCAAGTAAAATGTAATAAAAGGCCATTCGTTTTTGTTATTGTTGTTGTTTGGTACTGGGGATTGAACCCAGGGGCATTGTACTTCTGAGCTACACTCTGAGCTCTTTTTACTTTTTTTTTGAAAAAGGGTCTCATTAGGTTGCGGAGGGTCTCACTAAGTTGCTGAGACTGGTTTTGAACCTATGATCCTCCTGTCTCAGCCTCACAAGTACTGGGATTACAGGTATGAACCACTATGCCTGGCTAGGCCATTAGCTTTGAGAGGAGTCCAGAATAAGAGAAGTCTTTACATGTGTTCAAGGCTACCATGCTATCTGTCTTTACGCCTAGATCATGTATATTCCATGGTATTGAAGTACAGATAGGGATCCTGTATGGAGCTATTCAGCCAATAAAATAATTATAGAGTAGACATTTAGGATTTTGGAGCAAAACTATGATGGCTTCTTTAGACAAAAAAGAAAAAAAACTGCTATGTTTTTGAATAGCAGTTTGAAACTGGAAGTTTTTTCATAGACCATCAAGTTATAATACAATCTGAATTGCCCATGATGATCTAACTGTGTCAACCCAGCAAGCATCTAAGTTGGGCATGAATTACAGAATTCCATTATCAAGTGGAAGTGGGATATATGAGATCAAGCACAAGTATGTTGAAGAAACAAGTGACTCAGATACCCAGGGCCTGTTACAATATCTCTTGGAACTTAAATCTATGGACTCATGGAAACTTCTCAGAAGAGTATATATATATATATATATATATATATATATATATATTCAGATATCAGTGACTGATATATATTTCTTTAAACAAATATATATATATATATATATGTATATATATATATATATATATATATATTGCATAAGTTTTACATAAATCTAGGTATCATCCAAAACTAAATGGCTACATCATTACACATAAGTGAAAGAAAATTTTCCCAGTGGACAGAACTTCCATCAGAGATGGAATGATTATTCATTTTGCCTGAAAAGAGACAAAGCCAGAGATGCAAATTTACATTGCTTCATGGGCAGTAGCTAAGGTTTTGGACAGATAATCAATGATTCAGAAATAGCATGATTGGAAAGGTGATCACAGGAAAGTCTAGGGGGAAAGTAAATGGACAGACTTCCCTGAATTTACACAGAATGTCTCTTGTGAATGCTCACCACAGCTGGACGTCAGGTTAGAAGGATCTTGATAATGGAAAAGATGGCACATTCTGTGTGTCTCTGATAGGTCTCTGTCTCGTCAATCCTGTCCTTGATCAATTAGCTCAGGAACCAAGTAGCCGTGGTGGTAGAAATGGAGACTGTGCATGGTTATAGCGGCATGAACTTATTCACCAAGGCTAATCTGGCTACTGCCATTGGCAAATGTCCAGTCTACCCAGAGTGAGACCAACACTGAGTCCCTAAAGTAGCACCACGCTCTGGGAGAATCAGCCAGCTATCTGATAATAGGAAACGTTGGGTTGGACCTCTCCTGTCAAAGGACGGTAGGTTGTTTTCACTCCATAGAAACTTATTCTGCATATGGATTTGTCTTTCCTACCTGCAATACTGTAGCCAAGACCAGCATCTGTGAACTCATAGAATTCTTATGACTTATTCACTGTCGTGGTATTCCATGATATTTTGCTTCTGACCAAGGAACTTACTTTGCAGTAAATAAAATGTGGGGGCAGGCTCATGCTCATAGAGTTCATTAGTCTTACCATGTTACCCATCACTCTGAAGCTGGAGAGAAGTAGAATGGTTCTTTTGACAATTCAGTTACTGTGCTAGATGGATGGAAACACTTTGCAGGGACAGGGTAATGTCCTGAAAACTGCAATCAATTCTCTAAATCATCAACCAACATATTTTACTCTTTCTCCATCATCTAGGATTCCTGGGGTCAGGAATCAAAGGGTGAAAATGGGAGGTGCTCCTCCTGCTATTACCCTTAGTGATGCACTTGCAAAGTTTATTATTTCTACCCTCAACTTTAGGCTCTGCTGGTCTGGATGTCTTAGTTCCCAGGGGAGAGATGCTTCCACTGGGAGTTGATACTGTCTGCTGGTCAGTTGGGCTCTTCATGCTAAAAAATAAACAAGCAAAGCAGGGTTTTGTTGTACTGGCTGGGATGACTGTGACTATCAAAAAGAAATTGGACTACTGGTAGACTATAGGACTAAGAAGTATAGGACTACTATAGGACTAAGAAGTATGTCTGGAACTTAAGGGCATCTCTTTTACTGCCGTGTACTATAAGTACTTTGGGGGCCATAACTAAACAGAAACTGGCCCAATTCAAGCTCAATTACCAATGCCAGGATCCTTCAGAAATGAAGATTTAAGTCACCATGACCAGATGACATTCTTATTGAAGACCAAGGGTGTACGGAATGGGCACTGAAGGAAGTTATAAATACCAGCTACAACCACAAGATCAGTTATAGAAATTGGAATGATCAGAGCTACAAATATTCACTTTTCTCTAAATGTATTTGTTATTCAGGCATGGTGGCACATGTCTGTAATCCCCATACTCGGGAGGCTGAGACAGGAGAATCACAGGTTCAAGGTCAGCCTCAGCAACTTAGCAAGACCCTCAGCAACTTAGTGAGTCCCTGTTTCAAAGTAAAAATAATTGGGCCGGGGGGTGTATCTCAGTAGTAAAATGTCCCTGGGTTTTATCCCCAGTATCACTACCACAAAGAAAAGAAAGTATTTGTTCATATACTTACCAATTCTTTTTTGTCCCGTCATCTAATATAAAATGTAATAAAGGTAATTATCCTTTCTATTGATTTCCTAGGGCTGCTGTAATAAAGGATCCATAAACCATGTGACTTATAACAGAAGTTTATTCTCTTATAGTCTGGAGGCTAAAAGTCCAAAATCAACGAGTCAGCTGGGTCAGTTTCCTTCCGGAGTCTGTTCCATGCCTCTCTCCTAGCTTCTGGTGGTTGCTTGTAATCATTGATGTTCTTTGGTTTGTACATGCATCACTCTAATCTCTGTCTCTTGTCACATGACATTCTTTTTCTTTGGGTCTGTATCTAAATTTCTCTTATAAGTACAATAGTCATTGGGTTAAGCCCACCTTAACCCAATATGACCTTAACTTGATTACATCTACAAGGACCCTATTTCTAAATAAGGTCATATCTATAAGGCCTGGGGATTAGACTTCAACATAACTTTTTGGCAGACATAATTCTACCATCCTTGTATCTCAGTACTTAAATTACAAAAGATCAGATGGAGAGTGGATCTCAGAAAAGGCTTTAACATTACCTCCACATAAATAAAGTAACAAAAGGGTCATTGTACCTGCTTTGGGGCAGAGGGGGATGTGATCTCATCTATAGAAGTGATAGTTGCATCTTATTATGTAGAAGTGTCATTTTGCTCATGTCTGTATTTGGACATTATATATGGTTAAAAGAAGTATAGATGGATGCCAGCTTGTCAAGGAATGGACTGTGGTGGTTCTGTACAGTATCAGCTCAGCTAAATCAGGAACTATATTTCCCAGAATTCTCTTTCCTGTTTCACACTGGAGACATTTGCATGAGGTTGGAACAGCAGAGGGAAGCAGCAGACTTTGTACTCTGAAGGGATGGACACCAGGCATTATTATAGCTAGCACACATTTTCACTGATCCCGTGGCTCACTTTGACGCAGGGCAGGAGCTGTGATTGCAGCTCCTGAAGATCTCTCCAGATCTCCACCTTCAGCTTCACCAAGTCTCATGCTAGGAATATGTTCATCTCTGGGGCAAAGGGTACTAGATCCCTCAAGATACCCATATCAAGGTTGGTAAAGGGCTGACGTGGATTTGAGTTTTTCTAATTACTCTTTGCTCTCTACTTCATGTCCAACTTTTCCCCCTGATGGCCCTACTGACTCAGAGATTTCAGGCCATCATGAGACAGAGGAAATACTTTCCCATTGATTTCACTAGATCCCACAGTTGCCTGAGGTCTGATCCCTAGAGTAAACTCATTCCACATCAGTGTGCCTGTTTCTAATCAAGCCCTGATACATGTGTCCTGCACTAAACATTGGCAGAGGTTATCACAGAGAAGAAAACAAGAACCACAGACAGCATTGCATTCCTACCCTGCCACCTCCAACAGGCAGAAAGTCTTCTACAGACAGGAATAATTTCAGACACTGTGTTTTCTAAACATTTTATTAATGTTCATCCTTCTGGGGACCAGTGCTTAGTTTTCTACTGTCCTCTTCCCCCGGTCCTTCAATTCACATATAATGACTGTCTCTGATCAGAGCTTAAAACCAAACATTTGAGCTTGGATGCTACATGTTTGGGAGGAAAATTCCACAAATATGTATATGGATTATTTCCAAGAGCCTGTCCACAAACAAGGTGAAGGTCAACATTGATTGATCATTATTCCACTGGGCTTGCCAGACTTCTTACCTTCTAGAAGGTAAGATCTAGTTGGAGCAATATTTAGCATTCTTCATCAATGTTTGGAGTGTGATTCAGGTCCTAGTTCTTTACTGACATGTTTCTTTTTACTCTACCCGTCCATATTCTCCTGTCATTTTTATTAGCCTTTCAAAAGTTCATCTTTCCCCGTTTACTGTCAGCAAATGATTGCTAGGTCTTATACATTTCTTCTTTCATATCTCTATGTCCTCTGTTGTCAACTTCCCTAGCTTACCTCCCACCATTCCTATCTTTGTCCAAAAGTAGCTGGCAGAAGCTCTTCCATGAAATGTGAACCCCTCATCCTGGATGATATTCATTGACTGGAAAAAGTATCAACTATTGAAATAAATGCATAGAGAGGTGCTGGAGATGCTGTTCTGTTCAACTTAAGGTAACTTTAAAAAATCTATTATGGATTCCTTTTACTAAATTATCAAATTCACTCAGCATAAAACAACTCTTGCTGGATTCAGAGAATGAGGCATGCATTGGTCAATGAATGCTTTCTCAGGAAGACACAATTATTTCCTAGCTCACCCCTGAAACTCTTAGGCAAGAAGTAAGGTCAAGGAACCTGGAGAGTCTGGTTTCTAGAGCAATGTCATGGTTAATCTCTATCATTTTCTTGAAGTGGTTAACATTCCTCATGAAGAAATGGAGACTAAGTAGCCCAAAGCAGATTAGTAGAAAAGACGAGTCCCCTTCAGAATTCTTGGTATGCTGGTTGGCAGGATTCCTGTTTGCTCCAGGACAGGTTTTCTCTTAAAACCATAAACTTCCAAAAACATAAATCATTTCCCTGTCGCTAAAGAACAGCAACTGTATTAATTCTTTTCCTTGTTTTCTTGAGATAAAGAACTTTACATACTACCAGAAATTTAACCTTTGAACTTAAAAACAACAACAAAATCTGGTCAATTACTCTGTGTGTCAAATCATTAATTATGTATGAAAAGCTGACTCCTTAAATATGTTCCAGCACCAAGAAATTTGTTAGTCAGCTGTTAAGAGTATAAAATAGCATAACAGATTTACTTTTCACCTGATTAACACTTTATAGTAAACAAAAACAACCCCAAACCATTCGGTTAATTCCCATTTCATTCTATCTCCATGTTTCTAATAAAAGAAAAATTTAAATCACTTTTGGCAGAAAAGCTACTTAAAATGTCAAAAATATTTATGTCAAATGTAGTCACGTAGCATCAGACATGACAGAATTCAACTCTTACACCCCCAAAAAAAACCCCACTTCAGTTTACTGCATATCTTCCTTGTGGCTAAGTCCCCCCTCTGACATCTATTTTAATAAAACACAGAAAATATTTGAATTGCATTATTCCCCCACCCCAACCTGTCTACGAATTGAGAACCCTGTGATATAGTAGCCCAGTGTCCTCATAAGCCAGTTGTTTTTACAAAGATAAGTTCAGTTTGCTGAGAAAAGAGTATGGGAGAGGGCGACTGGTTGCAATGCATGACATGGTGAATGTCACCAAAGATGTCATGTCAGGAACTGGCAACGGAGGCGGGTGGGGACTGTGAAGAACCATAAATGGCAGCTTGTCAGTTATAAATAGCCACCGGGGAGACCACTGAATTTTAACCAATCAATCCGACAGTGATTTCATTACCAAGGCTCAAAGGCTGATGGGACTCTCTCAAATCCTTAAGTTCTCCTTGAATGAAGCCTCCACAAGGTAAGAGGAATTTTACTAACAGAAGATAGTATTTACATATTATATTTACAGAAGATGACAGAATAATAACTGGGCAGATCAAGGAGATTTTTGGATTCCTCGAATATTCTGCTTCACACCCTCATTTCTTGTTCCCTAATTCAAAAATGTGTGTTACGTCTTACTTATGTTATCTATACAAGTTACCAGAGGTTAAGAGAGGCTTGATCCTGAGTTGAGGTAAAAGAGGGGGCAAAAACGACACATCCCAGAATGAGTTTCATTTATGTAATGAAAATAAATTTTTACACAATCAACAGAAACACACAAAGGTTTTTTTTTGCGAAAAATATTTTTAAATAAATTTTTGTCTTTTTTTACATTCTGATATACATATGTAACAAGGTTTATGGCACTGTAACCAGAATCAAATCAAAAAAAAAAAAAGGAAAAGGTGGGAAGGAAAGAAATTGGTATTATTGAATTCCTTTCTAACTCCAAGCTGGCAAACTTGTACTATTTTTCTATCATTCAGCTGCCAGCTCTAACTTGTTTGCACACTCCAAATACCATATTATTGCACAAGAGCCAGTGAAGGCCTATGGTATAATGGTCAGTTCCTTGCTATTTCAAAACATCTCTTAATCCCAGAGAGGAAAAAAAAACCCAGAGCATGAAACACACTAAATCGACAGTATCCTCTGCCTCTTTAAAGAACGTGTGAAGGGTTCTTAGACCACTAAAGCTGCCCTGCTCCTCTCTGCGCCAATGAGCAGAGCAGGGCTTGGTTTGGGTGGGCTTTGTTTTCTACATGAATGGCCCAGGTGGGTCCCTAACCTTCAGGATTCAGTATCTTTTCTACTTACTTTTGGTTCTTTGTAAATGGTTTAAAGCATGGTATCTTCGGTCTATGAACCTGCACAGACTATTTAGTCATAAACTCTACAAATAGCTTAAAAGGAAAAGGGAGAGAACAAGTTTTATTCTCTGTTTATTGTTGGCTTAAAAAAATGATCTCTTCAGCCTCCCTGCGTTATCAGTTTGCGGGAAGCGAGTCTCAATGGCATCAAAAGTTATAGTCTTCTCACACTTGTTAAAAATAAGAAGTCTTTAAACAAGTTTGTCTCCATTCACAAACTTTACCCCCCCCAACTAAAAAAAGAAAAAAGAAAGAAGAAAACAGAAAAACCAGAACCCATTCTCCTTCTAATCGGTCTCCTAGCCGAGAGAGGAATTCTTTCCACCCCAGCCTTCATCACACGACCGTCTCCACACCCATCAGCTTTGGAGTAAGGATTCGAGGCGTGACACCGTTGTTTAGGTCTTCCTCAAACTCCAGCAACTGCCCCATGAAGTTAAGGTTTGGGGAAATAATTGGTCGTTTGCCTTTGACAAACTTGTAAGCATCAGTCATGGTCATCCGTGTGTGCTTCATTAGGTAGGCGATGACGATGGTGGCGGAGCGGGACACACCAGCCTGGCAGTGGATGAGAAGCCCCTTCCCACACTGGTGAGCTTCCTCTGGAAGAAGAGAGACAGGAGGTGAAGGGAGGGAGAGAGAGATGGACGGGGAGAGGCTAAACATGTGCCCAAACTAGACAATGCCTTGGTTTGCAGAGAAAGAATGAATTCAGATGATTTGTAAAACCAAGGACAGTATAACTAGTTAATTTTGTATGCTTAGGTCACAACTTCAGAACTGGCTAAAATCAATATTAGCATGAGGAACAAGCTCTGTGTCTACATTTAAAGAGAATAAAGGAAACATTCATAGAAACTGTACCTCACAGTTGATGGCCAGGGACTGAAGCTAGACCTTCGAAACAAGGAACTTACATGTTAAATGAGCTATCGTGAAGGAGAACCTAACAGCTACTGAACCTCACTCACAAACATCTTATTCTCTTCATTTATTTCTGGAATTATACTACAGAGAAAGAGAGGGAGAGATGGAGAGAGGGAGAGATGGAGAGAGGGAGAGGGAGAGAGAGAGAACTGAAGGAAGGGAAGGAAAGACAGAAAGGGAAGGATGAAAAAAGATAATTATACACACATATACATAAATATATATATATATATATGCATATATACATATATATGCATATATATATATATATAATATAGTTCCTCTTCTAATTAATGATGTTAATTCCAGTTTTTAGGCTGTATAATTTATCAAAACTAGAGTTATTAACCAAGTCTCTCCCACCTCTGATAGGGGAAAACCACATTTCTTTCTTTATACTATAGAAATGCTTTGTACAGGAACTGGCTCTAAATGGGTAAGAGTTTCAGGATTACTAAACCCTGATCAGGGTGAAATAATAAAGTTCAACTAGACAGTTATACCAGGAAAGTCTGTTGATGCAAAGTTTAAAGACTTGTGGTGTACAGACCCCGGGTGTCACCCTTTCTCAAGTGTTCATTGCCCCTTGTGGGCAGTGATTTGGAAGATGATTCAGAATCCTGAGCCACTGAGGGGCAACCTAAGGCTAAGTTTTCACATATATTAAAAGCTCAGGAGAACAGCCTCTGAATACTACCTGCATGTGTTTCTGTGATACTTCCAGACTAAGAGGCAGCCCCAGGAAAGCTTCCCTGAAGAGATACCAATTAGATAAAAAAGGTAGGGATGGAGAGGGGTAAAGAGAGTAGTGATTTAACTTAAAGTACTTCTATTGCCTACTCACCAGTTGACCAAGAAAAGAAGCATGATGCACATTTTTATCTTAAGAATCTACAGATGAAGCTTATTTCTCAGAGATAACTGCATTTACAAGAAAACAGTACTTCAAAAAAAAAATCTCCCTTTTTCAATTTCTTCTCTTTAGCACACGCTATTTATTGACCTCCAAACCAGGTTAAGAAAGCATAATGGAAAGAGAATGAGCTTCTAAGTGCCAGGTTTGACACCGGCTCCACTACAGGCCAGCCGAGTGACCATGTATGAGTCACACAACTTTCCGCAGCCTCAATCCTCCTGTCTGAAGAATGGGACTGATACTAGCTAACCAGTTTTGGGGAAGATGAGGATAATACCATTTGATGCAGAATTAAACTGGCCTAATTAAACCTAGACTCTGCTTAGTTCATACTAAACTTTCACTGAATGTTATTATGTGTTTATAAAACCTGCTGTGCTTTCCTAAAGCAACCACTATAAGATTTCAGTTTATCCAATAAGAAAGCAACGAAAACAAGATTGTGTCTATGCGGGTTGTGATTCTGAATGGTTCTTCTGCTGAACGCTGTTTGTTATTATAGGTTTTGTTTTCCTTCTAAAAAAAGGCAGGCAAGCCTGAATAATCTGCAAGGAATGTGAGCACTTTGGTTGAAATCCTCTTAGAACGAGCATATCTTATGCTACTAGTTAAATGGAAACGAGTTTCCCCAACTTCCTCCACGTGGAATCAAGTCAGGCGGACTTGCAGGGAACTGCAGTCATAGCTTCATTATCAACCAAGAAGTTCCTCATCTACTGGGTGACAAGTATTTCTTCCTCAGGATTCAAGGCTTGGCTCAGATTTTATTATTAAAGAATCGGTAGCATCTTTGCATTCAGTTTTTCCAGTTGGGAACTGAAAGGGCATTAGAGACTCTCCCAGTGTATTATAGAAACGCTCACTGCCTGGGAATCAGGAACCCTGGATCCTGGTCCTGTCTCCGACACTAGAATTCTTAGGACCTTAAGTCACTTCAATTCTCTGAGTTCAGTGACCACTTTGAATTTCCTTCCAGACTGAATACCCTATGGTCCTACACTGAAGGTACAATTAGTAAGAAAAAGAGTTGAGCAAGGTGACCAGAGCTGTCATCTCTCCAGCAGATCCACCACACCCAATAGCTATTAAACCTGAGATTTTTTTTGTCTGACAAGGAACATCAAACATGAGCATCCCCCCCCCCCCCGGGACAGAGGACAGAACCAGCCTGTTGCAATAATGAGAAAAAGTACTGGGCTACCCCTTCATGGCAAGAAAGGTTGGAGTCACTCGAAAAACATGAGTATCTGTGATATGCCAGTGTCCTCCAAAAGATCATGTGAGCTTTGTAACAGGTGACGGCTATACAAGTAGCAGAAATGAAGATTAGGATTAGGCTGATGGTTGCTTCCTTCTAAAGATTAGAGCCTCCTGCTGCTAGAACTTTCCTCCTTGGGCTGCACAACCTGATCTTTCCTGCTTCAGTGAATTTGGGACAAACTGTCAAAGGAAATCTTGTACCATCTGACTAGCACTAATATTTACTCCTTTTAAAAATTTCTTTGGGTACTTGGGATTGAACCCAGGGGCATTCTACCTCTGGGCTATACTCCCAAGCCCCCTTTTTGGTGGTTGTTTCTGATTTTGAAACAGGGTCTCTCTAAATTGCTGAGGGTCTTGCTAAATTGCTGAGGCTGGCCGGGGCTTGTGTCGTCCTCTCTCAGCCTCCCAAGTAGTAGGATTACAGGCGTGTGCCGCCAAGCCCAGCTACATCCACTCCTTTTTGTTACCCAGTGTTTAAGAACAGAGATAAAGCAGGTGGAAAAGGAAAGCCACTCACCCTTCTCCCCTCTACAATGGCGCAACGTATAAAAGGTTCACAACAGCATTGCCAGTTTTACTGAAAAAGCGTCTTCAGACTCAACCCTCAGTAAAGGCCACCTCTGTTTCCACCTCAGGGGAAGAAGCCATACCAACTGCAACTTGGCTTAATTCAAGGTAAGGAAATGCAGCCATTTCTAGCTGGATGAACATGGCTGAGGAGGGTTCTTGGGGGTGGGGGATGAGTGTGTTTGGAGGTGATGTCAGGTTCACTACCTTTTATGTCCTGCAGGGCTCTGTGGGGTGCTCATAGATTAGGTAGTAGCAGTACCAACTGGAGCCCCTACTTCCTTACTTTCCCGCAATCCTTCTGGTTATAGAGCAATCAATATAAACGCTAACCCCTACCATTTTTTTTTTTCAGTGAGAACTTGAAGGATGAGAATTTCTAGTTGAACGGATGCCAACCACATTGACTATTCCTTTATGTCCATCCTGATGGCTCCGATACACTTGGCGGGCTATGAATTAGCAGAACACTGTGGCTGCGTTAAGTGACAGAGCCCACAACACCTCAGTGCAGCTGGTTTTTGGTTTTTTTTTTTTTTTTTTTTTTTTTGCAATACAGGAATCAACTTTGGACTTGATTTCAAAGCAGGAGCCAGAGGGAAAGGAAGGCAGAGGATGAGAGCTCCCCGGGGAGATAGTTACCGATGAACTCAAACGCCTCTTCAAAGTACTGCCGCAGGTTCTGCTTGTTGCTGTCGGTGGCCGGCAGCCGCTTGTAGTTGAAGAGGCCTTTCTCGTAGTGGTAGAGGGGAAGGTGCGTGGTGACGTTGATGACGTAGCCGATGTTCAGCCGCTGCATGGTGTCCATGTCCTGAGCATCCTGCTCGTTGCCAAGGAACAGGAAGGGGAGGATGGGCGTGAGCTCTGCGTTCTCGATGTCGGGGGTGGTGGGGACAGACTGAGGTAGCAAGCTGGAGGCCGCAGACGCACCGCCCCCCACCTCCCGGCACTCTTGGAGCTGGAGGGAGTTGTCACAGAGGTTTTCATGGTTCTGCTTAAAACTACTAAGTCCACCTGGAACACAAACACAGAAAGCACGTGTGACTATCCCAGACTTCAAAGCTGGCAGAAACATGCCAACTTCCCCATAAGAATCACCGTGCCTTGTCGCTCATGGATATTTGATATAAAACCAAACACAAATATTGAAGTCCATTCAGGGGCTGAGGACCAGCTTCGGAGGCATGCAGTACTTGAGAAATGGGCTCTTGATACAGAGTGGGCATGTTGCTGGGGAACAAGCTCCATGGAGCATTGGGCAGTCTCATCAGCTGCAAATCTGATCTGCCTTACACAGCCATATGCTCTGTGGCCCATAGAGGACCTGCGCTTCGGGACCGGAGGAAGGCACAGATGGCATCCTCCAACAGCATCCATCCTTCTGCCTGTATCCTGGTACTGCACATGTGCCCTCTTGCCCCTTCATGGCTCACCTTACCTGGAAGGCCAAGTTTGCTCCCCATACAGCAGAGTGGTGACAAGGAGGGACGGTGGCAGAGCTAGATTGCCTCGGCTATGAGCCCAGGACCACCCCTTGCCAGCTCTGTGACTTGGGCAAGCTCCTTTCTCTCTGCTCCTCTTAAGATGAGGGTCATAGCATATATCTCTGAATGTGACTGTGAGCCTGAGATGAATAAATACAGGTAAAGTAGAACACTGCCAGGCACACACTACTGCTCAGCAAGTATCAGTCATTTTTATAAATATGATCGATATGATTGCCCAAAGACAGAAGCAGCAGAAAAATGCTTGGGAATGATGTGATAGGATTAGGTAGGGTGGGTAAACCTTATGATCTCAGGATTTATGTTTTCCCTGTGGGTCCTTGACATTCGTCAACCTTGACTTCCAGTAGAATGGAATGGGGCAGCTTCATTCTTTGTACTTGGCTTTTAGAGGGTTGTAGGTACATGAACCCATCAGGGAAATCTATGAGTACGCTTTGAGCTTGAGGCCTGGCTCTGCCTCCAAGAGTTATGGGTCTACCATAAAATGGTTCAGTTGTGCCTATTTCACCATTTTAAAATGTGAGCATCCCCCAGAACAAGTACAGTCTTACTTATGGGAATGTATCTTAGGAAGTCATTTAACCAAAGATATTTATTAGCTAGATACATGAACGTACTCACTGCAGCACATTCATTGCATGGAACATTATGTAGCCATTTGAAAAGTTGTAAAAGTAT
Organism: Glis glis; assembly: GCA_004027185.1. Classification (NCBI taxonomy): domain Eukaryota; kingdom Metazoa; phylum Chordata; class Mammalia; order Rodentia; family Gliridae; genus Glis; species Glis glis. The sequence goes on from PVJS01000989.1 coordinate 29,666, forward strand.
ATGAAAACAAAGAAAATGTTTAATATTAAACAAAAAAAGCTAATTCAAAAACACTCATCTAATGCTGAATGGCTATGCAAAAAATGAGCAAATGTTTAAGTTAGAAAATTTAAGGATCATAGTTTGTTTAAATTTTCCTTTAATATTTGTTATACAAAATCACATATATGGATAAACCCAAAGGATTATAAGGCTCAAATTATACAATATATGTGTTAGGGCTATGAAACTTGGGTTGACGTTATTACTACCAAATGAGCTCTAATTCTAATTAAACTGAACTAGATACATTCTGGCCTTTTTCTTTGAATACAGAGGGAAGTTGGAAAACTATTAGCTAAAAACTACCAGAACACAACATCTGTCCCCAGAGATCGGTGCCTTATGTGTCTTGATAGTCCCAGGAGATAAAGCAGAAAACACGAAGTGTGAACAGAATATAGTTCTGTTGAAATAAGAACAGGAAGTCTGTCAGTCTGTCTGTCCACCAGCTTCTGAACCTAACAAATGTCCTTCTCCATTTCTAGTCTCATCTTTGGCAACCAGTGCAGGAAGCTCCAGTCTGTAACCTAGACCTAGACTCATGACTGTTCACAGCCAATGGACATGGAGTCAGTCTGACAAAACAAATCATATTTTCTTTAAGGTATAACAATCTGCAGCAAATTCAAAGAGGGCAATGTTATGATCACTGTACGCATCCAAAATGAGTAAAGTCAAAACCTTTGTTTTCTAAAAAGAAAAATAAGAGCTACAGACTCATTTTAACTGATTTCCACAACGTAACTCTGTCCTTACATATTATTTTATTATGCTATGAAATCCTGATAATAAAGTTTGAGCCCAAAGGGAATTTTTAAAGTATAAAAGAGAAAAAATTAAAAACCAGAAAAACTTCCAGTGAATACTTTAATAAAAACTACCCATTGTCACCACGATAACCTCAAAAGAAACTATGAAGAATTATTTGAAAATCTGCTCAGCTCCGCCTCCACAGAAATCCAAGTAAACGATTCCACCCTGATTCTGATGAGAACCTAATTCATGCTTTTCTTAAGAACACCGCAGTTGTGACATTTTTCTATGTAAGATGAGTGGAAAGAAAGGCAAAACAAACTCAAAAGAAGTCCCTAAGGGTGAAAAAAAAGAAAAAAAAAACCCTTCTCTCTGTTCTTATTTAGAGTACTCGAGCTGTAATTTGTCTTAAAAGCAGCTACTTACACAAATAAAAAAAAAAAACAGCATGCCAGAAAACCCCACACATAGAAAAAAACAGCATACAGCTTTTTAAAATTCTGTCTCTACACCTCCTTTCCCAATGACATCAGCTGGAGGCTCCCCACCTGCTCAGTTGCCATAGTGTTACACAAAGACATACAATGACATCAGTTGGCATGATATCAGCTCTTTGAGTGCAAACAATACATGAAGAACTACTTTGTTTAAGGCCTTTGGTGCAACTGTGTTCTGGGGAGCCAATGACGTAATGCTAACAGGTGGCATGGGCCTTCCATTTGCCTAATGGGGGAAAAAACCCCATGGGGGAAAGCGGGGGGAGGGAACTTGAGACAGACACACACAGAATGCTGCAAATCACAGGGTGTGCTCGTGTGGGAAACCGTGTGTATACCGTATGTCTGAGCCATGTCAGAACTCTGCTCATGCAGTATTTGGAGGGGAAGTCGATAGAAAAGGCGCCACTATAACTCAAACATATCAGCTAGAAAGGGAAATTCTGAGGGGCTGAAGAAACAGTCTCTCGTTCAATTTCCCATCTGCTTATCAACTTGGGCATCAGCTGACTTTGAGGTTATGCACATGTCTATGCTGCAGTTAAAAACTCTGTGAATGGTGTTTAAAGCAAAATGAGCCACTAGTAGCTCAGAGTGGTGTTTTTTTAAGAGAGAAATCTGCAGGAAGGCTCGTTTTCTTTCCTTGGTGGTGGAGGGGGGAGTAGAATTGGCAGCTGGAGGGGAGGGGGAAGAGCAGTGCTGAGATGGTTTTGTGTCCCAACTACTTTCCACCCTCCCTGCCCCAAAGTCCACGAGAGGCCAAACTGACTGACTGCTTAATGAGGAGCTTTGATTATGTGTTATTACTATGTAAGGATATTACAAAATGACAATTAAATGAATGTCACTATCACTATGAACTACATTATGATGTGAGACTATAATGCACCAATAAAAGTATAAAAAATAAACAATTGAAGTAGAGGCAGTGTAGTAGGATGGTTAACAGCAAGGGTTAGAGGCAGAAAGGCTGCAATTATGATTCTGTTTTACAGGAGCTGGGAGAGGTCTCATGCCATTTTTCCCTTTTTACACCTCAATTTACTGATCTATCAAGTGGACATACCACCTACCCATAGGGTTGTGGTAGAGAAAGCCTATGTAGAGGTTTTGATATACAACCCAGTGTCTGATAAATAACATCTTATTACCCCAATGTGATCGCGCTTGTCCTCGCCTGCAACAGATCTGTGCACAGGTGGCACCATAAGAATCCTGCAGTGACTCAGAGCCGGCACTGAGGCCAGACTGCGCGGGCCTGACCCCATCCCTGCAAACACTAGTTGGGAGATCCCAGGGAGGTGGAAGGTCTCACACAGGTCTCACCTCTCTCTTCTTCTGTTTCCCCGATTCCCTTATATAAAACAGGAAAAATGACAGTCCCTACCTCGCAGTGCTGTTGTGAGTATTAAAATAGTTCAAAATTACAGCATACTTTGAAGTAATGTCTAGCATATAGAAAGTACTCCCCCCCCATAAGTCTGGGAAGCTATCATTTTAAAGGTCTTAAAAGAAATCTGCTTAATATAATGACTTTAAATGCTAAACAAAGCCGGGCTTGGTGGCGCACACTTGTAATCCCAGTACTTGGGAGGCTGAGACAGGAGGATCGCAGGTTCACAGCCAGTCTCAGCAACTTAGCGAGGCCCTCACAATTTAGTGAGACCCCGTTTCAAAATAAAAGGATCAATTAGTGGTGGGGGATGTAGCTCAGAGGCAGAATGCTCCTGGGTTCAATCCTCAGTATCACACACACACATAAAAAAAAAAGCTAAGCAAGCTAATGTTCCAAGAGTTTTTACTTTTTACTTTCAAATTTGTATTTAAAAAAATAACTAGGAACTAATGTTTCTGAGCAGTTTTAAAGTTTGAATGATACGATTTTATAAAGGCAATAACTGTTCCCTATCCTTCCTAATATATAAATATATATCTGGTTTCATTTTATTTGGCCTAACTTGCCCAATAAAGACTACATGCCTTTGGATCCCTGTTTTTTTTTTTTTCTCCCCCAGAGGAGAGCTGAATTTTTAAAATAAAACTGCCCTTCTCCCCTCCCCCACTCTTCCCCACCATTCCTACCAGCCTGGCTAGCCTTCCTGTGCACACAGAGCTGACTGTCATCAGTGAATATTTCTGAGGCATGAGCGACCATGCTGGGGGCAAACACTGTCAAACCTTATCTCAAAACTAGGTTCTCTGTCAAAACGAGTATGGCTGGCACATTGATTTTGAATGGCAACAACAAAGAACGCCGGGCACACCTAAGGAGAAAGTATGTGGTAATGCCTCCCCCGCCCCGTTCTTCCAACAGGAGGTCAGTATGCTGACAGGCTGGTGAAGCCATGGACTCTAGTGTAGTGGGGACCCTCTCTGTGTAGGTGCACTTCAGCTCCCTCTGCAGCTGCGGCTATTGCAGTCCTAGAAACAGAAGAGCCGTGTGATATGACTCAGAAGCCAGAAGCAAGACATTTCCACATGCTAAAGCTGGACAGCACTTCTGCACACAAGTTCCTGGTTTTACAATAAGCTAGGAAGTGAACACTTTCTAGAATTTTCAGGGAAGTGTTCTCTGCAGGTCAGCAAATGGAATTAATATCTAAGGAAGGGGCTGAACTCAGGGGCGCTCTATCACTGAGAACTATCCCCAGCCCTTCTGAGTTTTTCTTTTATTTTTTTTTTCTTTTTCTTTTTGGAGACAAGGTCTACCTAAGTTGTCCAAGCTGGCCTTGAACTTGTGATCCTCCTGCCTCAGTCTCCCGGAGTTATCAATAAAATGTACTTTGCTGATAGTGGTGAAGAACACAGATTGCCACCAGGCTGAGTTAAAATTTTGGCTCCCATCACTGAGTCACTCGCTCTGTTACGTTGCACAAGTTATCTAACATCTCAGCACCTTGGTTTTGACACCTGTAATAAGGCAAGAAAGCGTAGCACATCAAAAGGGTCTCTCAAGATTGCATATGCCTAAAGAGCCTGGTGGACGAACAAAGCATGGGTAATTGTGGCTGATACCGGGTTTCTAAGGCTGAAACCCTCAAATGGGAGGAAGGTCCCATAATGTCCTAATTTTCAGGGCAGAATAGCATGCAACAGAAGTATCTGGAATGCTAGTTCGATCCATGAGGATTATTTTGAGTTCTTATTTTCTATGAAATTGTCTTGAGACTCCACAGATGCAAAAAATTTCAAGTTCAATACCAGGAGTCTTGTGACGATTGTTGAGACTATTGTCTTGTGATCCTGTCCCCAGGGAACCTGTATTTCTTTCCCCAGGAGAATGAAGAAGGGAGGCTGTATTGAAGAGAGAGGAGTTCAGTGAAAGCGCGACCTCCCGAGGTGTACAGCAGGAAATAAAGGGATAAAGAGACATTCCTGTTACTCAGGGAAGACATGGTTTCGGGGGTGAGTGAGGCAGTTTTGCTGGTAGGACTGTGAGTCAGAGAAGCATATCCTTACACCTGCTATTTGATTGCCTCCTTCAACCAGTGTGGGCTGGCTGAGCTTGAAATGTCCAGGGTGTGAAAAGATCCATTGCTGAGCAAGGAGGTACCACAAATTTAAAACCTGTTTTAAAACAAGATGCCGCAGAATCGTGAATCCAATTCAGATCACATGGATTATTTGGCATGGTATATTCTTGAGTTTTTTTAGGAAGATGTTAGTCTCTCCCCCCTCATGGTTCTATCTGGCCTCTCGGGCAGGATACAAGTTATCTACAAATTTAGCTTAGAAACCAACCCTAAAAAGAGAGTATATGAGAAATAAGGCAGCAGGAAAGGGGTTCTGCCTTGGATCTGAGTGGCCCAAGGAGGCTCCATTATGGTGAGACCTGGAAGGAAGGTACAACTGGTTCACAGAAGCAGGACAGGCTGCCATCTGCCAGAGCCATCCCAGCAGGCCACACCAGGGAAGGGATGGGGAGCCCACTGCAGCTCTGCTCCTGTAAAGCTGGACTCAGTGCGCTTGGGCCCCAGGAGGAAGTGGCCTGCAGTCGGAGCTGGGTCCTGTGGTTACTGGTCTCCCTTGGAAACCTCATTATATTTAGTTCTGTATGTCTTAAGATTTCAATAGAGTTGAGGGGGAGGAGCCGGGCATGGTGGCACACACCTGTAATCCTAGTACTTGGGAGGCTGAGACAGGAGAATCTAGGAGGATCGCAGGTTCAAGGACAGCCTCAGCAAGTAGTGAGACTCTCTTCAACCTAGCGAGACCCTGTTTCAAAATAAAAATAAAATAGGGCTGGGGGTGTAGCTCGGAGGTAGAATGTCCCTGGATTCAATCCCCAGTACCACCAAAAATAAAAATAAAAAAAAAGAATTGAGGGGGAGGAAAGACATCTAGGCTTATCAGATAGCAAAATAATGCATTCCCTGCAAATTTTCTTGGAATATACATGCATTTCTAAAATTTCTAGGAATACAATAAAGATATATTTATTACATATAAATAAAATATGTTATCCATACATTTAGTGTTGTGTTTCTAGAAATTTTGGAAATAGTGGCATGAAGCCAGGCACAGTGATACTAGCCTATAATCCCTGTACTTGGGAAGCTGAGGCAGGAAGATTGCAAGTTTGAGGCTGGCCAGCCTGAACAACTTCATGAGACCCTGTTTCAAAACAAAAAAAATGAAAGGGCTAGGAATAGGGTATAGTTACGTGGTAGAAAGCCCCTGGGTTTAATCCTCTGTACCACAAAAAAAGGAAGGAAGAGAAGGAAGGAGAGAGGGAAGGAGGGAGGGAAGGAGGGAGGGAGGGGAGGGGAAATAGAGGTATGAAATATTATACCTATGAAATAGTGGTATAGGAAAGTTGTATATTTGTATTGTATATTGCTGTGAATGAGGTAAAATTAAAAAGGTAGAAAGGAGACATAAGAGATTTAAAGGAAGGAGGAGGAAAATGTAACATTAATGTAAAATGTGTGCTAAAATCCCCAAGCCGGGCCAGTCACCTCCCCCATACCAGGCCAGTCAGTCTCAGATTTCTGGGGAATTTGCAAATCTTCACACACTCACTTATGTTAATTACCCTGAGCACTATTGGGGCCCATGCAAAAGATCCTGTAAAATACTTTGAGAACCAACCATTAATTATCCCACCTAGGAATAGTTACACAGGAGAGATACTTGCTCATCAGAAAAAAAGATCCAGAAAAATGAGCAGACCACCCAAACAGGAAACCCATTCACTTATGATAATTTCCTTGGGCATTGCTAGCCAGCCCTCAAGTGAATGGTTTAAGCAAAAGGGCCACCTATTGCTTAGACAACGAAGGCCCCATCAGGGCCCAGAAAAGGACCCTAACACCCCAAATGGAAGAGGACCCTAACACCCCAAATCTTGGTATGATTTCCAGACAGAAGTCATTCTCACGAACCTCCCCGTACTCACCCCTCACCAAGCTTCTCTTAAAAGAGCCATAAACCCCCAAACACATCTCTCAGGAGTTTGTCCCCATTCTACCTTGAATGTGTATTTCTTGCTTTCCTAAATAAATCTCCGTCTCTGCCCCTGACTGGCTCATCCGGAAATTCTTTTGTCAAGTAAGCCAAGGACCTACCAGCCCGGGTTGGGTTCCTCTCTCCCCCACACTGGGAACTCCTCCAGACCATTCATGGAATCATCTCTTTTCTGGTGACATGATGATTTCAACTTACTGAGGAAGGAGGTATTGAAAAATTTTATACATAATATAAAATGTTATTTATACATTTTGTATGTAAATATATATTCTCAGAGCCAAAAGCCCCTTTTCGTCTTGGAGAAGTCAGTGTGACTTAGGAAGAGCACCCCTTGGTATCACTCTTTAAAAAGTTAGTTCCCGTCGGATGTTCTCCCTAATATGTGGAAGCTAGGGAGAATGGGACTTAGAAGGGACTCCAGACAAAGGAAAAAATTTTAGATGAGCAAGAAGGGGACCTAACTGAGGGAGATGGGAGGGGGGGAAGAGGGAAACCCACTAATGCACACGATGTATATACACAAATTTATCAGAGTCAATCACTATGCTGAGCACAAAAAGGAGGGAAGGGGGAGGGAATAGGGTGGGATTTGAGGGAGGGCTAAATGAGCAATGTGTGCATGCATGCTTCTGATACCCTGGCACTTATCAAAATGTATAACTACAATGCACCAATAAATGAATATATTTTTTTAAAAAAATTTAGTTCCCCAGCACTTGGGAGGCTGAGACAGGAGGATCACAGGTTCAAAGCCAGCCTCAGCAACTTAGCAAGGCCCTCAGCATCTTAGAGAGACCGTTTTCAAAATTTAAAAAAATAAAATAAAATGAAATAGGGCTGTGGGTGTAGCTTGGAGGCAGAATGTCCCTGAGTTCAATTCCCAGTACCAAAAAAAAGTTAATTTCAACAAGTTCACATTCATATACATGTAGCTTCGATCTACAACTATGATGTTAAGAATAACCTTTCAAAAATATTTTTCTTTTTATGTACATCCAAATTAATAGCTTTAATAGAACCTAGGTTGTTGGAGAGCAGGGCTAGTCTTATTTAAGCCCCTTTATACACAAGATCTAATCATCTGTCACATGAAGACAGGTGACTTGCTAGATACCAGCTATATGGAACAGATAACAAGCCAGGTGAGCAATAGAAATAATTTATGAAAAATAAGGTAATTTTATAAAAACACAAGGTAAAAGGATATCTTTGAAGACTACTTTAGTGACAAATGATAGGTGGCAATCACTTCAAATATGCCCCTCACAAAACGATTTCCCCACATCTTCATTCTTGTTCTTATTTAAGTTCATATGACAGAGTTGTATTTAGTAATGTTTTGAGAGAAAAAAAGAGAAAATTCCTGCAAAATCTATACCAGAATTTGCTACAATTTTGAGTTCATAATCTTTGTCTTGAATATTCTGAGGCAGGAGCCCGGCTATGTCTAGGGACAAGATAGGAGAACAAGGCTTTCTTCTGCAGTCCCTGCCCTACGAGGTAAACAAAGGAGCGCCTCTCCTGGCAGCTAAAACCACAAGATAAGGCAGCTAAGTCCAGCAAGATGGTGCCACCCAGTCCTGGCCATGTGGAGGAAATCTAGCTCAGGAAGCAGAAACGAAACCTGGCCCAAGCCCCCGTATTGGTACCCCTGCCTGGTATTGATCCAATCAAAACCTTTCTCTCTGGGGCTATATAATCTGTATGACTATGCCATTGGGGCTCAGAACCCCAGCTTTTGCTCGCTGGGCCCTCACTAGTGAATAAAGAGACCTGCTTTATCCTACTTCGGCCTCTGTCTTGTTCTCCAAGGGCCAAGCCTCCTGCAACAATTCTACTGGACCACAAAAATATAATTTAGACTATTGATGCTTACAAATAGATATTGTTTGCATAGCTATTGTCACTCTGGTATCAAGTTATTTTTCTTTCCCTGAGATTATGCGCCATCCCTCTCCCTCAACAATTTGGTATACTATAAAATCTAGCATTCTGGCTTATACTTGCCTATGAATATACTTATGAGGAACTAAAAACAGTAACTTTGGCTCCTTCCTAATCTTTGTATAATTAGCAATGTGCCTCCTAATAAAATTTCTGGTTCTAAAGGCATCTACAACTATTTTTAATCATTAGCTTGTTGGAGTGGTTCTTATAGTTTGTCCTACATTTTCAAATACATTGCTTCCTTCGCTGATAAAATCTTTGCAAAGCAATGCCCTCAATAGAAATTTATTTTTAAAAATTCTTGCCTAAATATTTACCCTCAAGATGTGAACAAAGTCAGAAAGATCCAATGACTTGGGAACTATGATTTATAAAAATTGAAAATAACACTTGCATTGGAAGCTTCCCAAGAAACACTGGCTCTGGAATACTGGGTCAGAGTTTAAAAAGGCTTCCCTCTGCCCCACACCCCACCTTCCTAGGTCAGAGGTGGCCTCAGAGGCTTCCAAGTCTGGCTACAGAATTGATGCCCAAAGGGACTGGGGGTTAAATTTCAGCACTAACGGGGCACAGGGGCACCGTCTTCACACAAAGGCAGCCCCTGACCACTCTCCCTAGAAGGGAGGTACATTTCTAATGCCCCCTTCCTACCCTCTCTACTTCAAAGCTTTAATGAGTAACCAGTGTTTGGGAGAGCAAGTTTAATTTGTGTGTATTTGAATAACACAGGCAGATTGTTTGAGAGGATACTTCACAAGTATGTAAATACAGCCTGCTTCTTTAAATCTGTTACCTCATTTATTTACATTAGAACAGAAAGCTCTGCCAGAAGCAACAGCTGATGACAGTCATGTAATTTTCCACAAAGACAACAATTAAACAGCTTTGTGTTATTTTAATGAGCAGATGACTTTTATGTGAGCAGGATGCAAATGGTAAGATCCCAGAGTTCCCAGAGGCAGGAGCCCCGTGGCCTGCCCAAGTGGGTGTGACTTAGACGGACCACCCTTCTGCTTCTTCCCAGGGGAGCCTAGCCCCCACCCCTCTTCCAGTTCTTTCCCCTCCATGCCCTCCCCTCTTTCCCCCATCCCCATAAACCCATTATGAGTAGATGGGAAGATAATAAGAGAGGGAGACATTCTGGAATACTTTTTGGTGCCTGAATTTTCTATGAATCCATAGGATATGTGTTAAAAATATTTTTTTAACTGAGGGTGGGAGGGACACCGTGGCTGAAGCCAACCCTTCCTGCCACGCAGAATAAGAGCGGGTTGGGTTGGTGCAGAGGATGCCGTCTGTGCACCCCCCTCTCAGTTTAGTCTCCAACAGGTAAACCCACTGAAGACAGGGACTGACCTCTCCATGGCCAGCCAGAGGAGCAGGGAGATGGCCTTCTGCTCTTCCTCTGGCCCAGCCTGGAGAGGGAGGGTCAGAGCAGAGGTGTCTGGGGGTCCAGCTGTCCCCGACTCCCCACTGCAGCTCCAGGAAGCCCAGCCTGGGAGTCTAATTTCAACAGGAGTTTGTTCATTGAGCTCCACACCCACTAGCAGAAATGACAATCAGAGAAGGCAATCGTGTCTGTCTGCAAGGCAAGAAGAGAGTCCTCACCAGGACCTGACCATGCTGGAGACGTCTGGCCTCCAGAACTCTGAGAAAATAAATTTCTGTTGTTTAAGCTGCCCAGAGCACAGGGTTTTGTTATAGACCACCAGCATTTGATTTGAGTGTATCCTCCAAAGTTTCATGCGCTGGATGTTTGGTCCTCAGTGTGGTGATGTTGAAAGGTGGAACCTTAGCTGGTTGTGGTGGTGCACGTTTGTAATCCCAGTACTTGGGAGGCTGAGACAGGAGGATCGCAGGTTCCTGGCCAGCCTCAGATACTTAGTGAGGCCCTCCACAACTTACTGAGACCCTGTTTCAAAAACAAAGAATAAAAAATAGGGCTGGGGGTGTAGCTTGGAGGTAGAGTGCCCCTGGGTTCAATCCCCAGTACCGCAAAAAAAAAAAAGGTGGAGCCTTTAAGAGGAGGGGCCTAGTGGGAGGTAATTAGGTGGGAAGGTGTTAGAAGAGATGAGTATTATATTTGAGGGACCCCAGTTAGCTCCTGCAAGAGTAGAGCTTTATAAAATAGCAAACCTAACCCCTGAATCTTTCTAGCTTCCTATCTTGCCATGTGATCTCTTCTGCTCAAACTCCTACCATTTTTTTTGGTTTTTTTGCCATTTACTATGAGGCCCTCACTAGAGGCCAAACAGATGAGGCCACTCTATCTTGACTTTGAAACTATGAGCTAAATAAGCCTCTTTTCTTTATAAGGTACCCAGCCTCAGATATTTTGTTATAGCAACAGAAAAGGGACTAATACATAGCCTAGACAGATTAATACAGTACCATTTTTTATTTTAATTCCCAGTATATCTTACTTTTTAGAAATATAGATTAGAATACCCACTTTTAAAGAACCATACTAAAACCTGTGAGCTACCCAAGAATAGGCCCCTGGAAGTGAACACAGATACCTTACCTTACCTTAAAGTCAAGCCAGAAATGGTCCAAGGTGAGGATGGAGGAGTTGGCTAAAGGATGGACCTGCCTATACGAGGCAAGCCCATGGAGGCTTCCAGAACTTTTGTTCCACAAGCCAGTAGCAAGCACAGTAACCATTCCTTGCCCAAAGACACATTCCTTCTTATTTGATAACACCCCATCATGGATCAGCATCCGTTCAATCCCTCCCTGTAGCCTCTTTCTGGGCCCAAGAATATCTTAGCTGGAGGCTGGCTGTGTGTTTGGGAGGCTACTCTATACCACGTTAAAGCCCCACCTCCTCCACTTACTAAAAAGCTCAATACAGGATAATCCATCAAGATGGATTAAAGGAGGGGGAAAAAACTCCATGAGATCATACTGGGAGGTCGAGGAGGGAGGAATGTTAACACGAAGAAGGTGCTATAAAACACAAAGCCATATTTTCCCCAAGGGCTCAACCAGATACTCCAATTATTGTTTAATTCTCTGAAGAGAGGGAAAACATTCTTTGCTTTTTAGTACAAAAGAAGTTTAAATAATCAAGCGCTGCTAAACAAACAAACAGAGGAAAGCCCAGTAAAGCTATTCATTAAGCCAGTACAAAAGGAAAACTGTTGCTTAACAATCCACCCCCCCTGAGGATCGACATTTATCTTAGACCCCAAATTAAACACATCACAACTTCACAGCAAAAATATGTTTCCCAATGGGATTTAAGTAAAGTCCAATTAAATAAATCTCTAGAAATGCCAAGAGCAAGCCTCAAGGGAGAGCATTCTTCTACTGTGAAACATTCCCATTGGAAATTACATTCACAAAAGGTCACCTAGAAACTTCCAATGAGAGGAGAGGAAGAAGAGGAGGATGCAAGGCAAAGCTACACAGTGAAGCCCAGATTCGGTTCTAACACTTACAGTCACGTACGGAAGACTGCAAACAAACCTGTATGCCTCGTAGTTTGCTTTAAATGAAACCTCCACGTCCACACCAACAGCTTCTATGACTGTGTGTTTTGGTCTGACCTGGAGGTCAAAGGGCTGTGGCTTAGGGAATTCAGGAAGTGTCAGGGGAAAGAATCAAATGTCAGTATCAAAATTTGGAGTGCTTTCCTGAACCAGTGTTTTCAGTTCACAAAAAAAGCAGAGCAACAACTTCCTCAAGTCTCCGAGCTGAATTCTATATTTGGCAAGAATACTAAGCAAGGCTGAGCATTACAGATCAACTGCCAGGAAGGGAAGACATCAGCTGTCTAGCACATGGATTCATCCAGCCAGACCACCCCCCATGAGGGCAAGCGTGGAAAGTCAGCCTGAAGCCAGCAGGGTCCCTGCCCTAGACACTGACAAGGTAGCCTCAGGTCAAGAGCCAGCATGTCCTTGCCTTAGTGGACCATATTCTGAGATAAAGGGGGGAATAAAATAATCCAAAGCCAACTTAATGCTGAGGAGGTAGGCTGGGATCATCTACTCTCAACATGTGCTTGAAGATAAATGGGGGGGGGGGCATGTGAACATGGCCAGGTCAACCTGAGCCACTTAGGATGCGGAACTGACCTTGTATGCACTGTGAGATTTCCAAGGCACATCCTCTTGAAGCCACACCTAACACTGCTCAGGTGACAGATGTCCTGAGAGCAAGGACTCAAAAGGCAGCCCTTCTTTCCACCCTAAAGGGATACTGGATTCTAGCTCTGCGACATCTATTGCCACCTCTATAAAACAGGGACTTTAGGGAACCTTTAAGTTTCTCTCACTCCCTTTATTCCATAACTTCAACACCGCTTTGCTAAATCAGATATAGATGAACAAAGGCAAGGAGGTGAGCTGTTGGAGCGCGTGTGTTGCCTGAATGATCTATTTCCCACTTCAGGGCCATTGGCGTTTGCTGACCCCTCTTCCTGAAACTCCTTTCCAGAAGTTTCTCACTGTGGTATTGTGAAAATAAGAAATTTACACTTGGTCTCCTCCCCTGGCTCCTGCCACACAGCTCCTAAAGCTTTTGGAATCTCCAAATGGATAAGAGTATTTTTTTTGTTTTTTTGGCAGTACCGGGGGATTGAACCCAGGGGCATTCTACCTCCGAGCTACACCCCCAGACCTATTTTTTATTCTTTATTTTGAAACAGGGTCTTGCTAAGTTGTGGAGGGCCTCACTAAGTAGCTGAGGCTGGCCGCAAACCCAGATCCTCCTGTCTCAGCCTCCCAAGTACTGGGATTACAAGTGTGCGCCACCACGCCCGGCTATAAGAGTATGTTTATATGTGAACGAGATGACTGGCAGAAGCTCAGGGTGGTCATCAGAAAGACCAAGATGTGAAGTGATAGGCCATAGGGACTTTCAGCCCAATCCCCAACTTTGGGCTGAAGGTCGAGATGATCACTTAACAGACAATAATCTGATCACACATGCCTACTTAAGGAAGACTCCATAAAACCTCAAAAGAACAGAGTTTGGAAAGCCTTCCAATTGCCAAGCACCCTGAGATGCCCAGAGGGTTCTGCACCTAGACAGGGCAGGGCAGCTCTGCGTCCTTCCCCATTCCTTGCCTTACAGCTCAGGCATCCCGCTGTTCATCTGCATCCTTTGTAATATCCTTTACAATAAACGCAGGAAAATGGAAGCAAAGTGCTTCCCTACGTCTGCTGAGCTCCTAGCAAATTAACCAAATCCTAAAGGGAGATGCGAGGACCTTGATTTCCAGCAGGTCGGTCAGAAGCAAGGGCCACGACCTGGCGCTTGTGACTGGCAGCAATCTGTGGGGTGTGACACTACCTCCAGGTTATAGTGTCAGAACTGCGTTATATTTTGGGACATCAGCTGGAGATCTATTTGGTATATAGAGAAAAAACCCTGCAGAAGCATTCCGTGTTGTGAGTGTGCATTGGTCTGTTTTGTTACTATAATTAAAGACTTGAGGCTAAATACTTATAAAGAGGCTTTTTTATAAAGTCCAGTTTTTTTTTCTTGCTGTACTGGGGATTGAACCCAGGGGTATTCTACCTTCGAGCTACAGCCCCAGCCCTATTTTTTTATTTTGAAATAGGGTCTCACTAAGTTCGGAGGGTCTCACTAAGTAGCTGAGGCTGACCTTGAACCTGCAAACCACCTGTCTCAGCCTCCCAAGTACTGGGATTATAAGCATGTGCCACCACGCCTGGCAGTTGAAAGTCCAAATAGCATGCACTGGTCCTGGTGCGGGCCCCCTTGGCTGTGTCACATCATAACAGATGGCACTGCAATGACGAGAGAGAGGCTGCACGGCAAGACAGGTAGTCAGGGTGAGGGCAAGGGGACGGCCTTGCTCCTTACATAACAACCTTCTCTGGGGGACTAACTCAAGATCCCATGAGAACTACCTTAACCCCTTCCTAGGGCAGCATCGCAACTGACCTCTCACTAGGCCCCTCCTCTTAAAGGTATACCAGCACCCAACACTGTCCCACTAGGAGCAAAGTTTCCAACACATGAACTCTTGGGGAACACTCAAACCATCTACAAACCATAGCAGAGGGCATAGAAGGGAAGAAGTTTTTCCCTTCAGACTTGCATAGGTGATTCAGACCTGAGACCAAATGTGGAGTTCCAAGAAGAGGCTTCCTCGACTTGCAACTCACCACCACCCTTCTGTCTCATCACATCAGGAGGTTTTACTCTCTTCAGAAACCACCATCGGAAATTACTTCTTCTTGGTTTATTGTCATTATTAAAATGTGAACTTCAATAAAGCCAAAGTGCTGGTTGTCTCAAAGGAAACAGAGCATAACTGTCCCGTGACTAGGGTCAGGGTGCCCACACAACTTTCCAGTGTGACCTTGGCAAGGCTGCTTAACCTCTAACCTCTTTCTACCCTAATTTCCTGATGTGCAGAAAGGAGCCAACAACAGTGGCAGTACACAACAGTCACTGCGAGAGTCCAAGGAGCTACTACATGGTAGTGATTCAGAGCAATTGTAACAATTCAGTGTTTAGCATCTGATTTGTATAGTAAGTGCTCATTGAATATTTTTAGATTAAATGAACATTGGAATGAGATGGAAAGGGTTGTTAATTATGTGCTATTCAGCATTATGCTAGCGATTTGAGAGATTAAAACAAAGTCCCAAAGGAAAAATCTAATAACAGAAAGAAGAAAGGATGAAGGAACATTAGAGGAAATTCAGCAAAAGGTCTGGCCAAATAAATGTTTTAAGGACACACTGAAGATTGGCCTGAGTGATGCTCCTTGGCCGTGACTCACACCAGCAGGTGCAGAAGCAGCCAGGAAGTACAGCACGAGGACTTGGAAGGCGTGCCTTTCTCCAGGCTGGGAAGGAGGGCTGACGCGCTCATGAAGAAGAGGCACACCACAGGAGGACCAGGCCTTCAAATGTGACAAACAGGCACCCCGGGGAGGGCTGAGATCCAAGATAACCACAATGGGTGGCCCCTGACCCATTCTGCCCTCTCCCTGGCTCACCCGTTGGACATTCGATGTGAGTGATAAATGGCAGAGATGGATGGAAAGAAGCATAAGAGAGACAAGAAGGAACACGTAGACTATGGGATGTTGATGGACAGGGAAGGGGCCCTCAGTTCAGCTCAGCACACATCTGTGAAGTGCTTACCATGGGCCAGGGGTACGGAGCTCAGTGGGCACACAAAACTGATAAGCATATGGCTAGGCCCTCCTAGAGCGAGGGGGCCTTCCGCTTACACATGGTCAGCAGACACAAGATCAGTGTCTTCTCTACCCAGTGGCTCTGTGTCTCTTGCCTCCTTCGAAGGAATACAACTCTACTAGATCTATAATCAGGAACTCTGGGTCCCTCTCATTCCTCTTAGTAACTGTGCACCTTTGGACAAGTCATTTAACATGAAGGTCATTTAAGTCATGTGATTATATCATAAACACTTTTTGTTCAAATAAAAGTTTCATCTTTGAAAAAGAGCTGTTACAGCCCCAGCCGTCTCACAGACTACAACACTTGCTGATGCTCTTGAAAGATAAAAAAGGAGGCTTGAAGCCCGTGGTCCCTGGAAGGTGAGACCCTCAGGGGTCAGGGGGAAAGGAATGCTCAGCCTTCTGAGTGTGCTCTGCCCCTTCTAGATACAGGGACACACCCATTGTCACTGAGAGTGGCAGGGACCACCCTTAAAACCGAACACCTCTGATCAGCAAGGCTGGCATGGGGGAAGTGTGCACAGGGCCCAGGGCCAGCCCAAGTCAGAAAGAAATCAAGTCAGCATGGGTATTTCAAGAGACCTCTTTCACAACTCCAAAGCCCTTTTTTGTTTCATTCCTGGTTTTCATGGATGAAGGAAACTTCTCTTGTAATAACGACAGAGCTTGCTTTTGCTTTTTCTTAGAAATCTTCCTTCCAGGGTGGCCCCATGATGCACCCATAGGAGTCAACTTTCTAGGAGCTGGTGACCCACGAGGGCTTTGTTGGAAAAGGGTAGAGCTCTAGCAGGGATAGAAGGGTAATGATCAGCAGGGCCACAGACAAGAGACAGTTTAAGCAGGGAGGGAAAAACTAAAACAAAAAAAAGGAGGAGGGCCATGGCCTAAGAAATCCAAACAAAAATGTCCAAAGAAAAGGCACTATTTGATTTGAATACCGTGTTTATGAGATGTAATAGAACACACCATGAAAGTATGATTCTTGGAGCTGGGGATGTAGCTCAGTGGTATAGTAATTACCTAGCATGTGTGAGGCCCTGGGTTCAATTCCCAGCACCATGCCAAAACAAACAAACAAACAAAGACTGGCTTAAAAGTGTGATTCCTGAAAGCACAAATGATTAACAAACAACAAAATAATTAACAACAGAAAACCCAAATCATGCCTTACTTATATTACTACCCTACAGCAATTTCCTATAAAGAACTATTTAATCTCAACATCAATAATTAAGAATCTCAGGTATCAAGAGGGGCTGGCACACACAAACACATACATGTATTATATATCCACATATATGTATTATATATGCATATTATATGGACATATATCCATATGTTATATATGTGTGTATTTATATGTAACCCACCACTCATGTGATGCCATCTGGGAGATGAAATAGAGAGGTCCAAAAGGTTTTGGGCTGGAGGGTACTGGGCACGGAGGTGCCCTAAGTGTGCCTGCCTGAGTCTAGTGCAAAGACTAAGTCACTTTACAAGTCCAGAATGTAATTGGCCATTGTCGCTAAAGAAATAGGGTTAGGAAGACAGGCAAGTGAAGCGCAGGCTCTTGGCTCTTTTTACCCACCATGCCCTTACCACGCGGATTCGGGTGAAAGGCGGTCTACTCATGCAATGCTGACACTCACTGGCCGGATTCAGTGCAACTCCACAGGGTAAGGCCACATCCCCTACAGGACTGTGCTAGCCTTCAGATGCCAGCCACAAGCACAGGCGTTCCCAGGCCACTCACACTTCTGACTGAGTGGTTTACAAATTCTGTGGGGTTCCCACAAACTCTCAGGTTCAGTAATTCACTGGAGTCATTCAGAGAATTCAGGAAAGTACAATACTTACGGTTATAGTTTTACTATAAAGGACACAAATCTGGACTGGCCAAATGAAAAGACACACAGGGCAAGGTTGGGAGGGTCCTGACCATGGAATTTCTGTGGCCTCTCCTGTGGAACAGGACACATCTTCCCGGGGACACATCTTCCCGGGGGCACATCCATGTGCTCAGCAGCTGGGAAGCTCAGCTGAGCCTTGGTGTCCAGAGTTTGTATCAGGGTTTCATTACTTAGGCATAATTGATTAATCACTGGCCCTGTAATTGAACTTAACCCTCGGTCCAGCTCTCCTCTTGGGAGACAGATGACCTAATACAAAGCCAAACCTTCTGATCACTGGCTTGGTGCTTCTGATAACCAACTGCTACCCTGAGTCATCTCATTAGCATGAACTCAAGTGTGAGACACAGGGCCCATGAGGAGTAACTAGGACACTTCTGGCCCTCCAGAAAGTCCAAGGGATTGCAGGAATCAAGGACAAATTCAGCCGGGCGTGGTGGCGCATGCTTGTAATCCCAGTACTTTGGGAGGCAAAGACCAGAGAATCCGGGTTCGCGGCCAGCCTCAGCTCTCTCTCTCCCTGTCTCTCTCTCTCTCTCTCTCTCTCTACCTAGTGAGGCCCTCCGCAACTTCGTGAGACCCGGTTTCAAAATAAAGTATAAAAAAATAGGGCCGGGGGTGTAGCACGGAGGTAGAACGCCCCTGGGTTCAATCCCCGGTACCGCAAAAAAAAAAAAAAAAAAAAAAAAAAGAAATAAGGACAAATTCTCTATTATACAACAATTCCAGAGTGATGAAAGAAGGGGCTACAGAGTCACAAGGCCTGAGTTTGGCTTTCCACTGTGTGGCTTTGGGTAATTTAACTAACCTCTCTCAGCCTCAGATTCCTCATCTACAAAAAGGGGAAATAATAATTCTGTAAGATTAGCAACATTTGTAAATCTTAATTTTATTGTTTCTGTTTTACTTTTTTTGAGTGCAAGTGGCTAGAAGGGAAAATCTGGTTTCGCTGCATGCAAAAAAGTAAAAAGAAACAGGTAAAATTAACATTTACAATGTATTTTACTTAGCTCATGCCAAATATTACCATTTCCACACATAAGCAATATTAAAATGGTAACTAATGAAATATTTTACATCGTTTTTAATATAAAGTCTTTGCAATCCAGTATATATTTTCTCTGTGTAGCACATCTCTTCACATTGGCCCCATTCCCAGTGTTCAATAGCCACATGTGACTCGTGGCTACCAGCTGGTCTGTCTACATTGAATGAGTTAATGCTGAGTCCCACAATCATCCCCGTTCTACAAATGTTAATTAAAATGAGTGTGTGTGTGTGTGTGTGTGTGTGTGTATGTGTGTATGAGTACGTGCCCACCCCTGTAGAGGTAGTGACAAATGGCTAAAATCTAAGGTTTTAGATTTTAAGATTTTACCACACTGCACTAGGAAGTCCATGCTCTACCACAAGACATTAGCTAACCAACCACTCTTTTCTTAGGAAAAGAAGCACTTGAAGTTCGAGTAGCGAGGCTCTGTGATAGATTATCCATAGCATGATCTTCTCTTCCATATACTTACGTATTCCTAGCACATGTTTTTTGATGTTGTTTTTGGTAGTGGGAATTGAACCTAGGGGCATTCTACCTCTGAGTTACACCCCCAGCCTTTTCTATTTGAAATAGGGTCTTGCTAAGTTGCTGAGGCTGGCCTCAAACCTATGATCCTCCTGTCTCAGCCTCCTAAGTACTGTGATTACAGGCATGCGCCACCCATGCCTATCCCAGTACACATTTTAATACAACAAAATCAAGAAGCCATGGACAACAGCTTCCAATGGGCAAAGCCACAGAGAAAGACTATGCAGCCAGAGGAAGTCTCCAGGACTCAAGTGGCAGGAGGGGGCTGCAGGGATTAGCCTTGCCTCATGGAGTCGTCCTCTCTGGCCACTTTCCAGAGCCACCGTCTGGCCACAGACTCAGTACCTAGCTGATCACCCCACTCCAGTCCCTGTAGAAAGCTCTATCTACATCATGAATCTCGCAGAGACTGATTCCAAGGCATGTATTTAGGCATCTTGATAGCTTCTGATTTCTAAGGCCCAGCGCACCCACTAATATTTTTTATAAAAGATACTTAGACTATTATGAAAGCTCACTCTGTCCCACGTTCAGCTTCTCACGATCTGCATGTGTGTGAGGGAGCGTGTGAGCTCAGGACACCGTCGCTCCTGCATCATCTGGTTCCTCCGATTCTCCCTGGAGTGGAGGGGGCTCCCTACCCACCCTCAAGGTAGCAATGAAGAGACGCATCCGACAAGGCCAGGCCAATACGTTTTTACACGATATGCAAAATTACGTATAATAAATTCAACCCCATTCATCTACGTTATCCAGGAAGACAAGTTAATTATCTGCCTGAGAATTATCTCCTATGTAAAGGGCATTTTACCTCAATTTGGCAAAAATGCTAATAATTTTTTTTTTCCATTTTGATTGTATTCTTGCTGCCTGTGCTTGCTTAAGAATTGAGGAGACTTCAACACAGCCCTAAAACCCCAGGGTTTAAAAAAGGGGAGGCGCAGGAGAGACAAACACAGCAGCTGCCAAGAGTTGAACTCGTTCTGCTTTTATTGTCTCTTTAAAGGGTTTTATCAGCAGTGTAAAACTGGGAGTGACTCACATTTATGAAACCAAAAGCTGCTGGTGGCCCACCCAGGTCATTGGCTTCCATGGTGGCTCCTGGGTTTCAGAGTGCTGAGTGGCCCCTCCAAACCTCCTCACTGCCCACCGCAGGAGAAGTGCAGAGTCACGCCAGACTTGTGCAAAGATCTGAGGTCAAAGATGGGGACTTCCTGGAAAACTTTGATAGGTAGTTGGCTCTCGAATTTTAAGGGAGAAAAACAGGGATGGAAAAGTGAAAGTGAATTGGAAGGATAAAAAAACATAAACCCAAACTGGCTGGCAGCAAACACCCATTCTTCTAAGTGGGGGCGGGGTGTGGGAGAGAAGTTCCAAACAAAAGATTCACTCCAAAAGTTTCTCTTATTAAAAAAATGCGAAACAGTCGGGCGTGGTGGTGCACGCTTGTAATCCCAGTACTTGGGAGGCTGAGACAGGAGGATCCAGGTTCGCGGCCAGCCTCAGCTACTTAGTGAGGCCCTCCACAACTTAGCGAGACCCTGTTTCAAAATAAAGAATAAAAAGTAGGACTGGGGTGTAACTCGGAGGTAAAATGCCCCTGGCTTCAATCTCCAGTACTACACACACACACAAAAATGCGAAGCAATCTTAATTTCCACTAGCTGGCAAACTAATTAAGTAGAATGTAGTAATAAAACAGATTACAGCATGAAAGAAGAAAATCTATGACGAGAATACAGGAAGCAAAAGTGCGTGTGATACAAACTGAAAATGAGCTTCAGTTTCTATATGAGAAACTCTGTAAAATATGAACATATAAGGGTAAAGAATGAAGAGAATATTTAAGAATGAAACTAGGTCAATCAGGATGGGATTAGTATATGTTTTTTTTTCCCTTTCTAAAATGTTTTAATATTCCTACAATGAGTATTCAAAAAAAAAAAAACCTATGTACTTGTTGATCCACCTTGCTAGAAATAATGGATTTGTTTTAAGCCTTTAAACAAAAAGATCATTTAAAATGCCCCGGTTCGCGGCCAGCCTCAGCTCTTTCTCTCTCTCTCTCTCTCTCTCTCTACTTACTGAGGCCCTCCGCAACTTCATTAGACCCAGTTTCAAAATAAAGTATAAAAAAAAAAAATAGGGCCAGGGGTGTAGTGCGGAGGTAGAACGCCCCTGGGTTCAATCCCCCATACCGCAAAAAAAAAAAAAAAATGCCCCTGGGTACCAGGGTACATCCAGTACCAAAAAAGAAAAGAAAAAAAGTAAACAAGAAATCATGGAGTGACCTGGAAGAACACTTGGATCCACAAGATTTGCTTACAGAATACCAACTCAGACACAAAACAAAGGATTCCCCACTGTATTTTAAAAATAAAAATTCTGAGCCGGGCATAGTGGCACATGCCTATAATCCCAGTACTGGGGAGGCTGAGACAGGAGGCTGCAGGTTCATGGACAGCCTCAGCAACTTAGTGAGGCCCTCTGCAACTTAGTGAGACCCTGTTTCAAAATAAAAAACAAAATAGGGCTGGGGATAGCTTAGAGGTAGAATGCTCCTAGGTTCAATCACACACACACACACACACACACACTCTCTCTCTCTCTCTCTCTCTCTCAACCAAGAGTTAGGAAAAGAATTCTATGCCATCTCTGCTACCACCTATTTAGATCTTCTTCCCCATTCACCAATTCTGTCACCTGAGTCACTCACATCCCCTCCCCTCCCCCCACTCCTGGAGGACCTGGGATGTTTGGAGTGACATGACAAAACTTTACAGTTGGCAGCTGAGAGAACAGCCCGTATTTCCAGTGTGTGAATCAGGTGGCCTATCAGACAGAACTCTATCTGGAAAAATGCCGCTTCCGACCCCGGGGATGCAGGGGCCCCAGGGGCCAGCCTGCTGTCCTTCAAAGCTGCTCGTTCTGCCCTTCCCAGGCAGTCGCTGCCTCATTCCACATCCCCCAAGCTGTACCTGGGGTCTTAGACTGAAGAAGAGAAGAACAGAGATGAAAGGGCGAAGAAAGGAGAAATCAGAAACAGTAAATTGTCAACGGTTTGATGGGATTTCTGTTCACTTCTTCCAGAGCATGCACTTTCCCAAAGGGTCAGGATAGCCAACTAGAGATTCTTCACATACATGAGGGGAAAAATCCTATAGTTGACATTATCATCGACAGAAAATGAAAACAAAGCACAATCGATGGGATGGATACCTCTGGGATAGGGTCTTTGGGATGGAGTCATGTATTCCCGGTTACTCATTAAACCCAACTTTCTACCTCCTTTCTTCCCACCCATCCATTTCCCACTCTGAAAAGGGAGTGAATAGATTAACATGCGCAGAGGAAGGTAACTCCATCCTAATATTCATATGATACTAGAAGAACATATTGAAAGGTTCTAGGCATTAAAAACGCTTGGAGCAGAAGCATAAACACGCTATGCCCCAACTCCAGCACAAAGATGAGTGGCCTTGGGCCAGTATCCATGAGACAGAGCAGGGAGGGGGTCCTATCCAAGGTAGGTTTTCTAAAGATTGTTTCCACCAATGAGCAGGTTCAGGAGCTACTGGATCTTTCCCCAAGCTTGCCAGAAAGAGCCCCCAAAGGCACATGTGCAACAGGCCTGAACTTGACCGATAGAAGACATTCCTGGAGCGAGCACGGCCACCATCTTGTGAGTTAGAACAGAAGAACCCTACCCATTGCACAGATCACCCCATCAAGGGCAAGCCCCAAGGCCAAGGGTGAGGATTGGAAAAGTGTGCAGAAATCCTGATCCTGAGATAACGTGCAACAGCTGACTGTGCGCCTGTGCAAGCCCGCCCTTTCTGTTCCAGGTAAGCTTTGCTCCTCCAGTCTCAACAAGTAGTTGAGCGGCCCTAATCCCTGCACTGTCTCCCTTGTGCCTGAGCCCCAACAAGGCCTCCTTACTTGTCTCTTTGCAATTTCTATCTCAAATTGAGCCAGAGAATCCTGGAATGAGCTGGTAACACTAAGGGAGCTGACAACATCAAAAGGAGGGGGTACTTTGTCTTTTCCTGACTTCTATCTTGGATGGAGCAAAAGCCCCACGCTGACTGATAACACAGGACTTCTCTGCATGTCTGTCACTCATATGTAAATTGGTATTATCATGAGATATTGACACACACAGGCACAGAGTCTGGTACGTAAGAAATACTTCACAAATGTCAGAAATAATCATCACAACTTTCAAGAGTTTTTGATTTGTTACTTCTTAAAAAAACTCTGTCATGACCAAAATTTAAAGTTTCCGAAGGCTAGCATGTAATTTGGGGCAAGTCCACCAGAAAGCCAGTTCCCCTCTAAGGATGGAGTAGACCACTCTTAGCACCAGAATTTTTACATAAGAATATACAAGAAAACGAGGGAAGGAAGATGGCATTAGACCTAAGGTCTAATTAGACCATAGATAAAGCACAGCTAAAGCGACTATCAAAAATGAAAAACAGCTCATTTATAAATAAATATGTGGCTGTGAACTTGGGATGTGAAGTCATAAGCAGTGTGTGTGTGTGTGTGTGTGTGTGTGTGTGTGTGTGTGTGTTGCTGCTGGGGAATGGAACAGGGGCATCAAGTATGCTAGGCAAGTGCTCTATTACTGCACTATACCCCCAGCCCCTAACTTTCTTGCTCTTCTGTTTTTTTCTGGTGGTGCTGGGGACCAAACCCAGGACCCGGTATAAGCTGAGTATATGCTCTACCACTGAGCTCGACCCCCAGCCCAAGAACCAGGTTTTAATTCTTGTTCACCCAGTCACTAGTTAATAATATGAGATAAAACATTTCATCTGTTCCTCAAATTCCTTATCTGTAAACTGGAGATAGAAAACCTCTCTCAGAGAGACACTCTGAGAACTTAGGAAGGTGCATATATATCGACAGCCCAGTGCCCAGCACACAGGAAGCATTCAACAGCTATTCATTTTCTTTTCTTCCAAACTATCAGGAAAATAATTTTCTAATTTCAGGGATGATGGCTTGGTCAGACCCAGAGTAATTATAAGTGATTTAATGATGTTCTGCCAGTAGACTGAAATATCATTTCATGAGAACCGTAATACCCATCCTTTTAAAATCTTATTTTCGAAATGTAGTATTTTATTAAGAATAGAAATACAACAAGATTAAATAAAACGTCCCCTATCCCTTCAGGAAAGGCCCTTTAGAAGTCTGTGTCTAGTCTTTCTTAGCATCATAAAAGGGATGCAGAGACACAGTAATGACTAATGACAATAACAAGTCCAGGAGCAGGAAGATGTACTGCTGTTACCCTGAGAGTACCCTCTGCAGTCAGGCACCATCTCCTCCTTCCCCCAAATTGTTTCTTCTTCTCTTTTGCCAGTACCAACAGTTGGTAATATTTAGTCCAATGAGAGTAGACCGGAGGGCCATGATTCAAAGAAAGTGAGATTAGGTCATCCATAGAATAAATATAAGATATTGAAAAACCGGATGGTAAGTTCTAATTGTCCACGGTATGACTACCTCCTCACCTTGGGACACAACTCAGCTGAGCTCATATTACAACATGAGAGGTTAAGCTCCTTAAAGGCAGGACAAGCCTGTTACCACCCCTGCACCCCTGCACGGGGCAGTTTCAGCTACTGTCAGAAACGGGCAACAGATGCCTGGCCTGCCTGTGTCCCACCTGCGGTGGCAAGACAAGAGGGGCTCCCTCTGGAAACACAAGGAACAGTTGGGCTTGTTTTGTTTTCCATGAAATTGGAGTCTGGGGGTGGGGAGGATGAGCAGCCCTTCACCATAAATAAAACATGAAGGAATTCAGATAATTTGATGAGTCCACAAGCCCTTTCTGGAAATGACTTTCCACTTTGTCAGAGGCAGATCATGGGGTGATAGTCTTTATCTTATATGAAAGGAGCAGGCCTGCACAGCCCATCTCCTTATGCAAACAGGCTCCAGGTTTCTCCTTCTTTACATAAAATACCGGTCCTGCTGGGGAGAGAAAAATTTCCCAACTTTTAAGTAATAATAGATGATACAGATACCCTGGGGGAAAAATGATACTAAGATCTTTCTCTTGGGTTATGGATGAAAACATCTAAAAAGTCAGACTTCATAATTAGAAAATTATATCAGCTGGGTGTGGTGGCGCACGCTTGTAATCCCAGTACTTGGGAGGCTGAAACCGGAGGATCCGGGTTCGCGGCCAGCCTCAGCTACTTAGTGAGGCCCTCCGCAACTTAGTGAGACCCTGTTTCAAAATCAAGAATAAAAAATAGGGCTGGGGGTGTAGTTTGGAGGTAGAGTGCCACTGGGTTCAATCCCCGGTACCGCAAAAAAAAAAATTATATCAACTTGAATATAAAATGTATATTTTAAATCTTTTACAACAAAATTTGAAAATAAAATGCATAACTCGTTATCTTTTCAATTTTTCTGAATTAGTAAGATTATACTCAACAAATATAGAGTATATGGCCTATAGAAACATAAGCAATGAAACTGTGTCAAAGAGGAATCCTCATGGTTTAGGGGAACTAACATAGGCTTTGAAATGAGAGATTTACATTTTCATCCCAGCCCCATCCCATAGAGTGGTACTTGCAAACATTTTTTCTCTTCAAACAGGCTCAAACCTTGTCTCTGAAATACTGTTTGTTTACTTAGCACGTCCTTTTTTCACAGAGAGCATGCAGGGAAAAATAAATACAGGCCTTGTTCCTATCGGCAATAGGTCCAAAATTAGTGGGGTCCAAAGGACAAAGTTCCACTCTACTGCACAGAGAAGGCCTGTCCTCCTTGAGCTTCAGAGACAGAGAGAGAGAGAGAGCACATATGTTTCCTTTTCTATTAAAAACCAGCAAATTATTTCTTTTCAGATCAAGGTATTGAAAAATTCTGTTGACCTATAATGTACTTAGAAAAGGCTAGGCTCTTTCTTGAAAGAGAAAAAGGAGAAAAAAAGGACGAACATGTACTTCCCAGGAGAATAACATTTCCTGAAGATAAACTGCTCACTAAACAAGGCTGTGCAGCAGAGGAGGATGGAGAACACACATATACACAGGATCTTCAAGGAGGAAGCCCACGTGAACCTGCCTTCTAGCATTCAGATTGTAAACACTGTGCTGGCCGGTGCCCGAGCTGCACATTAGTGCCTGTACACAGAAGGCAGTCAGTCAGAGTCACTGAACAAATGAAGGGCTCTCCTCTACCCACCAGGTTTAGAGCCATGAGCCCACCCACTAAAAATTGCAACCAGCCTGACATGCTTGTGTGCATTTTTTATTTTTTGTAGTACCGGGGATTGAACCCAGGGGCATTCTACCTCCAAGCTACATCCCCGGCCCTATTTTTTATCCTTTATTTTGAAACCAGGTCTCACGAAGTTGCTGAGGGCCTCACTAAGTAGCTGAGGCTGGTTGCGAACCTGGATCCTCTGGTCTCCGCCTCCCAAGTACTGGGATTACAAGCGTGCGCCACCACGCCCGGCTCCTGCTCGTGTGCACTTTGATAGTGGTTTAAGGAAACACTGAAAACCACATAAGTTCTTATAGAAGATGGGATTAAATCAACATCAATATTTGGGCCATATTTCTAGGATCTAGTTATAAGCTAAGACCATGATCTTCTGATTTCTGAAGTCCTAAGACTTAGGTCTTTTTGTTCTGGACTGAAATTTCAAAATAAATTAAAAAAGAAAGGTATTGGTGCTCAAAATTACTGACTGAATATTTTATATGTATAACATTAGATACTGTTATTATTAGATAAAAATACACACACAATCTATTGACCTGGCAAGAACTATGTTAGTACTAAGGACCAAAACTCTAAAATGAATCATGCATGTGACCTTGAACAAGTCATAAACCCCTCTAGGCCTCATTTCCATAGCTGTATAATGAGAAGACAGGACTAGATCAATGGTTCTCAAACTCTGCTGCAGGTTACAATCTCCCAGGGAACTTTAAAAAATCTTGATGTGTATGCAGGCTGCACCCAGACCAATTCAACCAGAATCTCTATAGGTGGCAACTGAACATCCTAGATTCTTAGTTCCCCCTCCCGCCCCCACAGTGAGCGGCCTGTGGTAACAGGTAATAGGGACTGCACCCGAGGCCCTCCAAAGTTCCTTCTCATCCTAAAAGCTGGGAGTCTCCAAAAGAGGTGAGATGACGTATCCTGGAATTACAATTTTTACCTTTAGCCTATAGTGTATCTTTTTATACCAACTGGGATTAATTTGGCTAAACATTGCAATAGAACACATTTTTCTGCCTAAACTGCTCTCCAGAATTACTGGGGCACAGGGCTGCTGCTTCCAGGGGGTCTGAGGAGGCAGGGTCCACTAGGAATGGCCCTACCCCCACCCCGAGGGCGTAGACACAAGAAGTCTGTGGCAGGGAGTTTTTCTGCTCCTGTGGGATTTTGTTCCTCGGGTTTGTTTGTTTGTTTGTTTGTTCGTTTAGGCACTAGGGATTGATCCCAGAGGCATTTTACTTCTGAGCTATACCACCGGCCCTTTTTTTTTTTTTTTTTTTTTGCGGTACTGGGGATTGAACTCAGGGGCGTTCTACCTCTGCGCTACACCCCCGGCCCTATTTTTTATACTTTATTTTGAAACTGGGTCTCACGAAGTTGCGGAGGCCTCACTAAGTAGAGAGAGACAGGGAGAGGGAGAGGGAGAGAGAGAGAGAGAGAGAGCCGAGGCTGGCCGCGAACCTGGATCCTCCAGGTCTCTGCCTCCCAAAGTACTGGGATTACAAGCGTGCGCCACCACGCCCGGCCTTTTTTTTTTTTTATTTTGAAACAGGGTCTTGCTAGGTTGCTGAGGCTGGCCTTGACCTTAAGATCCTCCTGTCTCAGCCTCCACGGTACTGGGATTACTGGCGCATGCTACCACACTTGGCCACTCCTGCGATTCTGTCAGACCCCCAGATGGGTTTGCCTACAGATTCCCCATCCTCCCCTCTCCTTCCTCCTGGAAACACATCCTGAAAACAGAATTAGACGGCTTTGCTTATTCAGTTCCCTTCCCCCATCTTGCTTTCTTCTAATCTATAGTCATTTACCTGACACTACCCAGAAAAGAGCTTCCTGAACCTGTCCCTGATGCCAGGTGGTTAACGTAACTGACCAAAATTGTCAAGAACAAGAGTGTTCAGATTTAACACGCTCCCACGGTCCTGTGCAGAGAGTGCTTGCCATGCTCCTCCTAAGGTGGGAGGTTCTTACAGGGCAAAGGTAGGGAAGTGGGACCTCATGTACTGAGAGCTGTCCACATGCCAGGCACTTTATACGTCTCACGTCATCCCGTGATATTGGAATTAACCCCACCATAAAGTGGAGAACGCCTGGGCCTCAGAGAGGTGACCTGAGTTACTTCTGAAGGACACACACAGTTGCTCAGAGGAGAAGCCTAGATCTGAAGCCAGGTGTTAAGTGAGCTGAACTTCACTCTGTTGAGCACATAGGGATAGAAGGAGTAAGGACAGGCATGGGGCAGGGGGACTCACTTCTCTTTACACATACATGTTACTTTGGAACCAGAGTAGATGCAAAAGCTCAGGGAGACTACAGGCAACTGTGGGCCAATTCAGGGAAGAAGTTCAGGACTCCTTGAAAGAAACGAGTGGGTCATTCAACGCCTTCCCTCAGTATTCCCTCTCTCTCCAGTTCCTCGCAACCCAAGGCTTCAGGAAACCACAGCCTCCCCTCCTTCCAGCTACCCTTTTATAGTCAGACTACAATCCTTGTTCCAAAAATAAAATTGGTCTGATGAGAGGCCAGAAAAAGCAAAGCTTGAAAGTTTCATAGTTTCGTTATTCAGTTATGGGACATTAGTTGGATAGATTTATCATCACGTTTTTATAAATTCCCTTACAAATAAATAATTCTAGGATATGCCCAAATTACTCTGGCCTCTTGACCCAACATGTTTTTGCAATTACTTGGCACTTCAACTGTATGCTACTTAAATTAGGTAACAGTCACCGAGTTATTTTTAGGCCATAGCAACACACACACACACACACACACACACACACAAACACACGTGTATGTGTGTGCACGCATGTACACGGCTATATCTAGCTTGTTAGTTGTACTCCTTTGGAAGAGCCCTAATTACCTTTTTACTGGTACTATCTGTTCAATCAATAATAATAATAGCACAGAGGTAGATTTATAGAGCGTCCACCATGTACGAGGAACTATTATGAGCATTTTACACACATTAATTGAATTCCTAAACTAACACTATGTGATAGCTATAGTTATGTTCTTTTTGGAAATGAATCAACTAAGGAACTAAGGGCTTGAGTAGCTGGCCCAAGAGCCCATGAAGGAAAACCAAGATTAAAACTCAGGACTATATCCAAAGTTCTACTTAAATTTCTCTACCTTTTGTTACAAAGCAAATGTTTGGCATTTAACCTTGGATATTTATGAGGCTCAGAACAGAAACAATAAGTTTGTGAATGTAGATATGTTTTCATTTCACATATCTCAAAAAACCCTCATTAACATTTCTAAGCGCCAAGAGGGGACCAATGGGGAAACGTTTTTTCTATCTCTGCTTTATTTTGGGGGATGAATATTTTCACAGGGTCTCTGATTTCTGAGCATAGTCATTCACATTGTCATCTAAGTTTATATTGCCTGAAAATGTATATTCCAGAATCCTTTTTAATTAGTGGAAAGTATACAATCATACATTGCTAATTTCTCAGGAGTTCAAAGGAAAAGTTTTATAGGATAAAATCCAACATCCTAGGTTTGACTCCTCCCTAGGCGTCAGCCTCCTAAACCGTTTCCCTGGCCTCCTCAAAGTGCCTCTGATACAGAGGAGGCCTGTCAAAGATTGTAGCAGTCAGCCAGGCTTTGGTTTGCAACAGCACAGCAAGTCCAGGCAAGGGCTCCGACATGCCACTGTGGAAGCGGGAGATGCAGACCCCAGGTGTGGCCTAGAGTGCCCCCGCCAAAGGAGAGACGCTTCTCCACAGACCTGACAGCCAGCCAGTACAGTATATTTGAAAAAATGGTCAAAGACAGATACATGACACTGAAGTATTTAGCAATAAAAATGTCTATACTAGCCTATAACACATCCCCCGCTTTACTCAATTTACAATATTAAGCTGAAACATTAAACAGACTTAAATACATTTGAGTGCTATTTATACTATAAATATTTCAACAAACAAAGGAAAAGAAAGCAAAGAGGGAAAAAGATGAATAATTGTTGAATCTGGTTGACAGCTATAAGGCTATTTGTTACAAACTTTTCTGCATTTTGAAAATTTTTATATTATCTTTAAGAAGGAAGTGGCAGTAGACTATCCCTTCCTACATAAATTATTAGGCAAAGGACAAATTATTTTCCTGAATGCAGCTTTGCTGAAAAGAAAGGTAGCCTTATAAACGCGCCAGCACAAATAGTGGCTTGCTGTATGGGAGGCCGAGAATTGTCCGACCTTCTTGATCAATTTGGCGAGAAACCAAGTTACCATTGATTTAAAAAATTAACTTTTGGTAAAAGAGATTTCTCATTCTTTCAAAAACTTTGCAAATCCCTACATATGTATCATTTGGATCGTTTTCATTAGGTTGGACAGAAGCATTTACTCTTCGGAAGATGAGAATAAAAGGTAGATTCAGACATAGGCCATTACAGGGAGGGGACTGTAAACTAGAACAGTAACTTAATCCCAGGGGCTTCTGTGCCTCTGATCAGTTTCTTCCCAACCTGACCCAGCATTACTAAAATGGCAAGGGAGCAGCAGCTCTACTTGACAGGCAGCACCAAAAATGGAGACCGTGGCATTGAAACAGGCGACATAAAACTTGGACAGGGAGGGTAGCAACCAGTGTTTACAAACACGAACCAGAGACTCAGATGGGTCAGGCATAAACTACCCGAGACTGTACTGAAATCTCTGAACATAAATTAACAAGGCCTTCGAAGTTTCTACCTTCTATTCTAATTGCCCCCCCCACCACCACCACATCTTTCCTGCAAAAATCACTCATTCCAAAATGGTACCATTACTACTCCTGCTGAAATGCTACTCGGATCACCGCTGGAAGGGGGTTCCTAAAATAAACCTCAGCGCAGAAGCCAGAGCAGGATGGTCGGCTTGGCCACTCAAGACCTGGAGAGTTGCTGACCATGCCTTTTGAGAAGTGCCCACCCCGCTCTCCTCCTCAATGGTGCTATGGCATTAACCTCTGTTTACCCAGCTGAAACGGGGCATGCCAATAAGGACCTTTCCCTTCTTTCCCATTTTGGCCCTGATTTTAGGCCATGCCCCCCAAAGATACCACATTAACAGTAATAATAATTAACAAAGTAGATCACAGACCCCTTTGCTCCCGAACCATGCATTTTCAACCAAACTCCCAGATAATTATGATGAATAATCCAACCTCTACCACCCGAGCGTCTTCCAAGTCGACCGCCGCGGTGTCTCACCAACCCGAAAATGGCTAGCCCTCCCTGCGGCCGCCCAGGGCGCCCGGTGGTGAGGACCGCGCATGTCCGGCCCCGCCCCACTGAGGCAATCCCCTTCTCAGACACTGAAGAACAAGCCCGGGCTGCCCGCGTTCTCAGCTGCACCCACAACAGAGGGGTGAGGAGCCCCACTTTCATCAGTAGCCCTCAGGAGACTCATTTCTCGATATTTGACAAGCCACCCCCTCCACACGTGTTGGCCCACTGTACAGTCTGCAGCTGCTCCTCATGGCCCTGGAACTCAAGTTCAGGGTCTTGTGTTGGGTGCTGTCTCTCCTCAGATCATGCAGATACAATGGGCCTGCTTTTTTTTTTTTTTTTTAATCAAGAACATCTACTCTACAGGAGCAAAGAGACCAACAAGACCATTTGTCTTTGTTCCCCAAGACAAACTATTACACATGGAAAATTTGTGGATGGTATTTTCTCATCTAAAAAAGACGACAAGATCATGGTGCGAGGACAACCACAGGGTAAACCTACCGGGAAATACTAAAAGTCAACCGAACAAGAATACAGAAATAAAATACACAGCGACATGGAGGAAGCCTGGACATATTTGTGACTCCAAGAAAACATCCCATCACCACCATCAAAAACTGCCTGGAGCTTCCGGAACTCTCTGCCTACAATTCTATCATGTTCTCCTTGCCCGGAGCCCATGAAGTCCTAAGGAAATGTGCTTTGTGATAGGTGAGCCCAATGAGAACAAACTTAAGAAGTGTTAAATGGGAAGGGCAGGGGAGGTTAGCAGCAAAGGAATTCAGAACTATTTTTCCAAGAACACTGCTTACTAAAAGGCAGAATGCATCATTTGGAAGATGAGGACAATGGCCGATCAGGCCATTCCCGAAGACAGAATAAGTAACTTGCACGCCTAAATAGCCAGTTGCGATTTAAATATGCAAAGTGTTCAAAGGAACCCAGCAACACCTTTGGTCAACACACTTCAGGAGACTAGATGGAGCTATGACCCAGAAACTGTGTACCTTGGCTCAAAAGAGGAGAGAAGAAAAAAGATGACTCTCTCTCTCAGTACCGCCACCAAGTAGAAGAAGCCAAAGAGGAATCAGGAGGAGTGCTCCAAAGGACAGTGTTTGAGAGCAAAGAGGCACACCTGAGTGGGGCACAAGATCAGGGCTCCCCTGCTCGAGTGGGCAGCACTGTGTGGAGGGGCTCAGAGAAGAGTAGACAATTCTCTCTCGGGGCTCAGCTCCACCAACCTCAGAGTCATTCTCCAATAGCGTACTGGGGAAAGTGACCCACTACTCCCTGTTGCGAGGAACCATAACACCAAGTGATGTCAGGTGAAGCCAAAAAGAACAATGAGTTGAAGAGTGTTCCAGAAAAATGCCTCTGTCTCCTTGGAGTGCTGGCAGAGGAATGGAGTACTTGGTGAACTTACACTCTCCATTGGGGTCTTAAAATAAAGACCTCTGCTTTTCTTAAAGGTCACTTTATAGAGACAAGAGGGTTGCAAATTTGAGTCAGCCTGGGGAATGCAGTGAGACCTTGTCTCAAACAAAATAAAGAAATAAAAAGGGCTGGGGATGCAGCACAGTGGTAAAGTGCCCTGGGTTCAATCCCCGGTACTGCACAAAATAAACAAGTAAATAAAAAGGTCACTTTATAAACCGTATGAAAGCCAAGCTGGCCAGCGAGGTGAAAAAGAGGAAGAATTTCTCACAAAAAGAACTGGTACCTGTAAGTTTACTAGTAGTTTTTCATAGTTGCTGCTTCCTCTCCTTTCTCTCAGCATTGCTTAGGTCGGAGACAATAACTTTCTGACGAGTTATGCATTGGAACAGCCACCAGACCAGGCATGTCCAAATATACCTACTATCTGTTATATAAAACATCTTTTGAGAAAGATGAGAAAACAGGGTCTGAAATGATCTGCACAAGGCAAAGTAGAACCTGAACCTGAACCCCGGCCAGCACCCCCGACCTTCTAGCTTGCACCTCAACGCTGCTGGGGTTTTCCTACTGCACCAAAAGAATAAGGAAAGGGCATGGAAGAGGAGGCAAGAAGGAAGTCTGCTTTGGTCTTTAGTATCCAGGGTAAGGAGAAGTCTGCCATTCCTTAGAGGAAACCCAAGTGGACCCCGCTAAACAGGACTGCGCTCAGTACAGAAGCGGGGGCATTACCTTTCAACACCAGAGGTTCTTTGCCTTCTCTCTTCAGGGACTCAAGGACTATGTGCAGTGGCTGGGAGGGCATCACTCGGCTCGGCTCATTGGTATTCTCGTCATAAACTATAATTTCTTTGGAAAAGATCCTCTTGAAAGAGTCCTTGCCTTCCCTACAGGAAATCAAGTCTAGGACGGTGATCTTGCCCTGCTGCAGTCTCCGCCGGCTGATCTTGTCGGCACAGTTAATGTGGACAGCTCCTTGGATGTGGCTCTTGTTGTACTCCATGAAGGGCCTGCAGTCGATGATGACGGGGCCCTGGCTTGGCAGGTGACTCTTGCTGCATTTGGTCATCTTCTTCGCCAAGTCATTGGGGTAGATTATTTTGATGCTGGCTAGCTGCTTGGGGGTCCCTGACACAGGGCTGCCCACCCCACCGGATGGACTTAAAGAGCCTGTGTTCTCATTGTTGTTGACCATCTGGTTAGCAGGGCAGGTGGTAGAGGTTCCGATGGCGGTGGTGGCAGTGCCGGCGGCAATGGCTTGGGTTTGGGCCTGATTGTCCTTGTCGTAGGTTGCCACAGTGCAACAGCTGGCACTGCTGCATCCACAGTTGAGGGAGCGGGCAGAGCCGCTGGATGAGGGCATATACGTCAGATTCGCAGCCTTGAG
The DNA here is from genome assembly GCA_004027185.1 of Glis glis. Classification (NCBI taxonomy): domain Eukaryota; kingdom Metazoa; phylum Chordata; class Mammalia; order Rodentia; family Gliridae; genus Glis; species Glis glis. The sequence goes on from PVJS01000989.1 coordinate 64,369, forward strand.
GGACACGACGGCGGCGGCAATGACAGGAGGGTGGCTAGTACTGCCTGGGGTGGCAGAGCCAAGGTAGCTAGAGTCTAAACAAAGGTGGAGATCTTGAGGTCGGACGGGCCTAGATAGTGCCACTACTACCCTGTCGTCTAAGGGAGACGGAGGCATGAGGAGGCTGAAAACTGGCAATTCAAGAAGAACTCAAGAGTCTGCAAAGAAGGGGGAGGGGGAAAGAGAGAATAAAGTCACATGACACAAAAGGCAGTCTCATCTGATCCCTAGGAAAGGCCGTTGTGTATCTCTGAGCAAGTTGACCCAAGGGCCCTTTATCACGCTGCTATCAAAGCTCGACACCCATTTTGATGTATTCAAAGAGGATGTAAACCTGAGGGGCCCATCTATTTGGCTGCTGAGTCTGAGATTAAATTTAGATTTAATATTGGAAATATTAATGAACCATCTTTCCCGTGGACCTACATGGAAGATCAGGCTTAGAGAAGGTAAAAGCACAAAGAATTCGCAAAGCTGAAGACAGAAAAGAAGGTTCTTCAGAGGCATCTATTCTGGGCCAAAGTATACTGTACCCGAGAAAGACCCATCTGTTTACTCTTGCATGCTATGCTTTCCGCTTAATTCCTTCACCCGCTGCAAAGGCAAAGAGATGACCACGAGCGATTGGCATGGCTCACCGAAATATACAGCAGCTAAATATACATGGGGTGGATGTCAACTTCTGCGAATCAGAATGAAAGTATCCTCCTAAGTGAATCCCTTTAACTAGGAGATATTCTTGCCTCCCATTCTATTGGGCCCTTTGAGAAGCACAGCATAGTCATATTAAACCCCACAGGTTTTCTGTCTCTTATTAATCTGCATTTCCCCTTTCACTATGAACTGATGTCCTAAAACAAAGTCTCAGCCCTGGCAGACCCATCACCCACTGATCCCCCTGCCCACACTGACCCCACTCTGCCTCCAAAGAGATGACCACTTGCACTCCTCCCCTCTTCCTCTCTCCCACTGGCATAGACTTTGTATTCTACAGCGTCTCTCAATTAGCACAGCTGCTTTGAGTAAGATTTCAATCCCATACTGATATCCGCCTCTTAGAGTATGATTTCCATAAAGAGGAGTTCACTGGCCCCTTCCACGGGGACAGGTTAGTTGGGGAGTGTTGCCCATGGGCTCTACCTCTGGTCTCCTGCAGGCAACCAAAAGGACAGTTCCTTCTTCCCTGTAGGCACAGGGTCACTCCACAACATAGTTCTGCTTCTTTTTATTAGGCATGCATACAGTAGAGAAAACAAACCGCAATCAAGAGCCGCTCACCTAAACGAACTTTAAGAGCTGTCTGGAAAAAATGTCATCTATTACCCGTCTACACACGACAGTCACTGTTCTCTGACACAGAGCCAAAGTATCACAGGCGAAATGCACACACGCACACACAGGGGCATGTACCCACCATGCCGCCAGCATATCCTCACCGACTCGGGTTTCTCTCCCCCACCTTTGGATTGGAGCGAGCAAAGGATCCAACCTCCTCCCTCTCACCCCTCCCGCCCTTGCGTAGTATTTTTTTTGTTGAAGAGAGAGTGCTATTCCATAAGATATAACTGTTCCCCAACTGGACCAAGCGGTGAAAGTCTTTAATATTGTGTTACCTGTTAGGGTTCGTCCAGGACCAGCAGTCCATTTCCTCTAGGAGGGACGCAAAAACGTATCCACAGACACACACGCTGGGACCCCCACCTCCACCTCCACACGGAATGCGCGGCTCGCACGCACGCACCCAGTGTGGAGATCTGCATCCCTGCAGCAGAGGGTCAGACGTGGATAGTGCCCAAGAAACCATCCGGTCTGGCCCAGGAAACCTGGAGAAATACTGAGCCTCCCCCGGCCCCCTAGTCTCCCACCACTAGACAGGGGCTGGAGAGAAAATTAAGTGATTAAAGAATGCTCCTTCCCCACTCCTGGGGCACTTATCTCCTTTCCTCGCCACACAGCGCGCTGAGGAGCCCCGGGCATTTAAAACTGCCGCAAAGCATCCCAACAAACCTCATTTTTGCTTCACCCCCAGCCAAGTAGACTGCAGAGAGAGTAAACGCACCGGACAAGGGAAGCCAACGGCCAGAGCCCTACAGCCTTACCTGCTGTGGGTCCTCCGTCAGCATCGCATCTCTCTCGTACACACACGCACACGCACACGCATTGCTTTACAATCCTTTCGGGAGTCGCCGCGGTGACTTCCACTTACTTCATAAATAAGTATAGGCCTCCACCATCTGGCGCTCCGCTCCGGCTACGGACTGGCACTTGGAGTCCTCATTCACTTGGCTTCATTGATCTCCAGCAGCAACATAGTTACTTTCTCTTTTGCTACACTGTAAATGTAAGGTTCTGAGGGGGCGGGCCGGTCACTGATCGACGGCGCGTTGGGCCAATAAGCATCCGGAGAATGCCGCCCGCTACCTCACAGGGGCCCGCAGCCAATGGGCGGTCGAGGGGGCGGAGTTAAAGGCGTGGCCTCGTCCTTTTAAGGAGGGTTTATCCGACGCCGCTCCGGGTCTTCTGTGTTATAACACGAGCGGTGATGTCATTGGCAACCAATCAAAAACTTAAAAGAGCCAGCCGGGGCCCGCGCGTAGCAGCTGCTCTCTATTTACATGTAAACCGAACCGGCAGGATGCAATTAACCCTTTCAGGGGCTAAATTGTCAATGAGCTGCACTCGCCGCGCCGGCTAAAACTGGTTCTTCCCACTGGCGGGAGCCTCCGACACCCCGCATCGGGGACGAGCCGCGCTGGCTTTATTTTTCCTTCTTAGGATACATGATCAAAAGTGTTAGACTAAGTTTCTAAAGGCAAGAGACGACGAGTAACCTCCGTGCTGATGAGAAAGCCGGGTTCTCCGAGTCGCGGGAGGTGACTTGACAAACCCTAAGCCGAGACTCGCGGACGCCGCCGTCTCCTGCGCTGCAAGGGGCGTCGCTGCTCTCCAGCCCTGGCCCCGGGGCCGCGAGGTCGAGGCCCGCGTCCTCGGGGCGGCCCCGCTGGGTCCCCAAGACCGGGCAGCCCTGGCCCGCCGCGCCTTCGCCCGCAGATGTCGCTGCCCCTCCGGCTGCCCAGCTGCTTCCCGGCGCGGCGGCAGCACTGGGTCCTCCGGGTCCCCTTCTTCAACGCCCGGGTCACACCCCCGCCGGCTCCAGCCTCGCCCCCCGGGCTCGATTTGGCGCCTGGAGACCGGGCGGAGCGCGCGGGGGCTGCTCCAAGGAGCCTTGGGGTGGATGGCGGAGGCCATCGGGGGCGCGTCCAGAGCGGCTGCCCCGCGCCACCCCCAGGGCCGGGCGTCTCGGGGGGCCAGGATCTTGCCGGGTACCTCTCCTTCCTCTTCCCGGGGCGCAGGGTCCCAGCGCCGCGCGCGCATCCGCAGCCCACCGGCCCCGCGCTCCGCCGCCGCCCCTCCGCGCCGCACCACCTCCGGCGAGCCAGGGACCCCCAGTCCGACGCTTGGAGAACCGCCGAGGCGGGCGGGAAAAAGCCAGACTCGAGGGTAAATAGCCAGATCGAACTCGGCTGGAAGAACTTCCAGGAGGAGACGCCGCCTCTCCCAGTTCCCCGGACTTTGGCCATCGCAGGGTGCTCAGGCCGCTGCGCGTGTCCCAGGAAGAAGAATAGGAAGCTTGGTAAGCCGCCCAGCGCCCCCCCAGGAAAACAACAGGGAAACTGCAGGAAAGTTACCCGGAATACAAACAGGAGCGGAAAAGCCCGGAAGAACTGTGCAGAGTCTACATCAAAGAATCATAAAGAGATAGCGCTCTTTCTAACCCTTCCCAACCCCTCCCAGCTCAGAGGAAGGGGCAGAAAGGAAATAATTACAAGCGAATAATACATTCTGAGCACAGTGGAATGTTTGGCTATGATTTTTCTCCCTTACCCGATTGGAGGTGTTCAAAGGCTTTAAGTGTAGATCTGAAATCAGAAGATGCCAAAGTACAGCTGGCCAGCTACTCTCAATTGAGGTATTGAGAAATCCCCTTGAGTGCCATGACAGGCCAGCTTTTCCCCACCATTGTCTCAACAAGAATCACGTGCATCTAATCATCTTAAATAGGAAAGAATGTTGTGTCGTGGGCTTCCCACCTGCACACCAACGCATGCATACGTTCACCCCTTAATGTTAACCCACTGCTCAGGAGAGCGACTTGGGGCTTACCCCTTTAGGGATCAGCAGGTCATAGCCAGGAAAGTTGGGTTCTAGTAATTATCATTGAAATCAGAAAAGAAAGTTCTGGAAAGTCTACGAAGGCTCAGTTTGGAACTGAAAAGCTACAAGCCTTTCCCTAAGTACACAAAATTATTGAAAAAAAATGTTGACTAACTCAGGGTTTGAGAATTCTAAGTCCTGGTTCTGACTCTGTTGTATCCGTTCAGCCAGAGTCACTGTGTTCATTTATGTGTAAGATGGTAATACCCCAACTCAGAAGAAAAAGGAGAAAGTACTTGTGCAAGTGATAGGGGGGAAATGTTATGTTTTTGATAAAAGGCATTCAAGAAAAAAAATCATTGTACTTCAGGAAATGGGGTGGCTCTATCTGAAGGTACTTATGATCTATAAATCATAAATTCATTGTTAATGCATCGATGTATAAGCACGAATAAAGTAGGGATTTATAAGATTGCAGAAGAGTTCCTCTGTTCCCACAAAGCCCTAAAAGGGAAAGTAACTTCTAAAGGAAATGTAACTCATTGAATGAGATGATTATTTTGTGATAGTTTCAAACTAGTGAATTATTATAAATCAGTCAACTAAGAATCTATGTCAGCCAGGCTGAAAAAAAATGGGAAATATGGCAAAATACCTCCTCATTTATCAAACCTGAAACATACACCAATTATCAGATCATTAACATATACAAAGATGCAATTATTTTTTAATTAGCCATTTCTAAATGTATATTTCATATTTAAGTTATGGAGTGGTAGAAAAAAATTCAGATTATAAAGTGCCCCCCATCACTACTCTGCTGAGCTTCTTTTGTACAAGATGAGGTGATTTTGTTCCTGTTTTTGAGTCATAAGGTGAAAACACGATCTAAAATGCTGTCCTTCGGTTTAAATTTGTAATACCAGTCAGCCAGAGGCCGTGAACCTGACCTGCATACGGAGAACCAGCAAAGCCCGGGCGTTCAATTGTAGTCCTAGAGAAACAGTGAAGCATCTTCATTGTCTTTGGAGGTGGTAACATGATTTTCCTGGATCATAGCTTTGTTCCTGCAGACAACATAAGAGAAATATTATTTCAGCATAACGTGCCGTGTGGTAAAGCCAAAAATTGAAAATAACTTCGGCCAATATAGATAAGTATTAAACAAACTATATAACTTCCATCACTTATTTTATGTGCACTCAAATGATGAATTATCGGAAACGATGGCAGAATGTGGAGTCTTCGAAATAATCCTCAAGGTCAAGGCTGATTTCTGAAAATTCTAGAATCAAGGCAGAGAAAGGGTTAGCAATGACTAAGCAATAATAAGTCCCAGGATAAAGATGATATTAAATCGGCAAGAAGTGGGGGATGAGCTGAGGGATAGAAAAGCGAGGTGATGGTAGTTGAGGTCGCTGGGGCCAGCCTGGTAAAAACTGCTATGGGACTGTCCCGGCCTAGAGAAGCGTGGGTGGGATGCGTCTCTGAAGGAAGGGGCCGCTCTGGGCTGCAGGTGCACTCAAAAGTCACACGTTGAACCTCAGTTGCCAGTGTGGGAATATTACGATGTGGAGCCTTTTGGGGGGGATTAAGTCTAAGCATTGAGTGGGATTAGGGAGTAGGTGCGTTCCCTTCCATCCCTTCTAGCATGTGAGGACACGGCTTGTCCCCTCTGGAATGCACAGTAGAAAGGGCCAAACCTTGGAAGCAGAGACCAGGCCCTCACCAGATGTGAAGACTGCTTGAGTTTTGGACTTCTCAACCTCCAGAACTATAAGAAATAAGCTTTTGTTCTTTATAAATTACCCAGTCTCAGGTGTTTGGTTGTAGCAGCATGAACAGACCAGACAGTGAGCGAGCGCTGCAGTGACGGCAACAGCAGGGCTACGTGCTTTTGTCATGGGCGAGTTTGAACACAGGAGGCCTGCAGGTCTTGCCCACTAAATCCAGGGGCAGGGGGCATTGCTGACTCAGGCTCTGTTCTGTGTGTTTGAGTCTGGCGGCCACTTATCACATGCGACTATTGAATACTTGAAACATGGCCACTCTGAATTGAGATGTGCTGTAAGTTTAAAATACACATTGGATTTTGAAACTTTCCTCTAAAAATATAAAATATCTCAGTTATTTTTATGTTGATTACATATTGACTTGTTTATACTTACAATATGTTGGGTTAAATAAAATGTTATTACAATTAGTTTTATTTATTAATTTTTTACATAGAATATGGCTATTAAAGTCAGGCATGAATAGTGCACACCTATAATCCCAGTACCCGGGAGGCTGAGACAGGAGGATCACAGGTTTGAGGCTAGCTTCAGCAACTTGACAAGACCTTCAGCAACTTAGCGAAATCCTATTTCAAAATAATAAAAAAAATTATAAAGGGCTGGGGGTGAGCCGGGCGTGGTGGCACATGCATGTAATCCCAGTACTTAGTAGACTGAGACAGGAGGATTGCAGGTTCATGGCCAGCCTCAGCCACTTGTGAGGCCCTCTGCAACTTAGTGAGACCCTGTTTCAAAATAAAGAATAAACAATTAGGCTGGGGGTGGAACTCTGAGGTAGAATGCCCCTGGGTTCAATCCCCAGTACCACACGCACACACAAAAAAGAATATAGCTATTAGAAAACTTTAAGTGACTTATGCAATTTACATATGTCTGTTAGGCAGTGCTATTCTAGAAGCTGCAATTTCTTCTTCGAGAGCTTGTTTGGAAGTTCTAGCAGGGTAGCACAGCTGCTCCTATACCCTTGACCAAAGAATGGTCCACTACTGGGGAAGCTACATCCAAGTGCATAGCTTGGGGAGGCATGCACGTGGAGTGGTGAGGGAGGAAGAGGACACCCACCTAACCAGCCAGATGGGCAAACCTACCCTGGTGATCAATGGGGTGACAGATGTCACAGCCAGATTGCCCTCACATGCTGTAGTTGCTTCTTCGACTTAAGGTCACTCAGGGTTAGCACCAGAACCACAGAATATTAGATCTGGAAGGGACTTTAGAGCCTGTCTAGGCCAGTGTTTCTTAAACTGTGTTAGGCTGACCCAGAGGAGAACAGGGTACCAATGCACGTGGGGGGAATGGAAGTAGGAACAGGGCTGTGCCGTGGAGCTCTGGAACCACACTCACTCCTTGCTCCACCATGTTTAAAATAGGTAGATATAGATAGAACATTTTATTCATGAGACTCAAGGTTCTTCATTTGAAGAAAACATCCTGGTCCAAGTGATGTGTGCATGTGTTAACGTTTCACTTTGAATCTCACTATGATATATAATTACAATGCACCAATAAAAGCATAAAAGAGATCCTGGTTGTCCTTTTTTTTTCTGTTTTGTTTTTTAAACCTTGCCAATTGTTTTACCTGTAAGGCAATTTGAAACCCAGAGAATGGAGATGGCATGGCCAAAGTCATGCTGGATCTCAAGACTTAGCCTCAGATCTCTTTTCAAAGTCTGGCCTGGCCTCTACCAGGCACACTGAAGTGATTGACAGATAGGAGAATCAATCAGCTCCCTGTCTGCACTTGAGCAGGCAGATCCCCTTTCTAGGCATCGAGTTCTTTCTCTTCTTTCGTTGATCCCCAGTGACGACCTCATAAACACTGTAGCTCTTTGTCAGAAGAGGATTCTGGCTAGGTCTGAGTGTGTGGATCATTGATATACACTTGTTTTCTTTATATAAATAACAAACCAAAACTAACTGACTGGTCATGAGTCTCTAGTGACAATAATAATGTGACAAATGGCCCATTATTATTTAGTATGTGTCGCGACTTCAAAGATGGTTCACATTTTCCCCTCTGCCAAGCTGAGCAATCATGTTTTATCATTAGGGGATACCTCTGGACCCACCGTCTCTGAACCCCAGGAGGTTGTGTCTGTCCCTGTTACTAGGTGTGTTGTGAGGTATAAAGTTGAAAGGTAAACATACTCCAAGTGGTCCCTAACCCTATGGGACTGCTTCAGGTCTAATACAGGTTTAACCTCCTTAATCTGAAAATCTGAAATTTCAAATGCTCCAAAATCCAAAGGATTTTGAGCATCAAGATGATGTCGCAAGTGGAAAATTTCATACCTGATCTCATGTGATAAGTCATCATCAGAATGCAAGTACTTAAAACATTGTATAAAATGACTGCCAGGCTATGTGTACAAGGTGTATGTAAAGGTGTATATAAAACATAAGTGGCCAGGCGTGGTGGCACACACTTGTAATTCCAGTACTCGGGAGGCGGAGACCGGAGGATCCGGGTTCGCGGCCAGCCTCAGCTACTTAGTGAGGCCCTCCGCAACTTCGTGAGACCCGGTTTCAAAATAAAGTATAAAAAAATAGGGCCGGGGGTCTAACTCGGAGGTAGAAAACCCCTGGGTTCAATCCCCGGTACCGCAAAAATAAAATAAAACATAAGCGAATTTTGTGTTGAGACTTGCATCTTTTCCCAAGATGTCTTATTATTTATAGGCAAATATTCCCAAAATATTTTTAAGTCTAAAATCCAAAACATTAGGCATCAAGCATTTTGGATAAGGGATAGTGAACCTGCACTAAGGAATTAATCTAATCCTCTCAGCATCTAGTAGGTTCACAGTGTACCACTTCTGAATACAATGTTTTCTAGATGACCAAGTATGCCATAATGTGCCTCATTTGTCTTTGTAATCCCAGTACTTGGGAGGCTGAGACAGGAGAATCACAGGTTTCAGGACAGGCTCAGCAACTTAGTGAGGACCTTCCCAACTTAGTGAGACCCTGTTTCAAAATAAAAAATAAATAGGGCTGGAGGTATAGCTCAGAGGTAGAATGCCCCTGGGTTCAATCCCCAGTAACACACACACACACACACACACACACACACACATATTTGTGTGTATATATGAATATATAAACTGATTCTTAAGATCCAGAATTTGGAAAAATATAGGCAATGTGAGTGTTTTGTTCTGTGCCAATCATTTAAATCTTCACATCCACATTGAAACTCTAAGTAGGTGCTTTTATTAGCTTTAAGTTAAAGATGAGGAAACAAAAATACAGATGGGTTAAGTAATCTGCCCAGCTCATATAACTAGAAAATAATAGAAACCACAGTTGAGCCCAGATGATCTGGAGCTAGAGCGCCTGCTTTAAGTCACTGCATGTTACTTAATTCATTCTATTCACGAATTTATAAACTCCTATCACATCTGGATCCCTCAGCCTCCAGACTACCAGGATATCTTAAATTGACTCTATTTTCTATTTTTTCCTTTGTTTTCTGGTGAACTTCTCTGAGTTCTTTATGTCTTCGGGTGGTCTCATTTTCACAACTGCATCCTCCATGGTAGCGACCGAGTCAAAACTTTCACTCTACTCCCAGAATCATCCCTAATATCGCTCTAAATTTTGTAAAGCTTTGGTTATTGTTATAAATAGGATTGGTTAATTTAAGGACGAGCCTATGATATTTACATCACCAAGACCAAGTGTCACCTGCCATCCCATCCCTAGCCCTGGTACAGGAACTAGCACATGGTATGAGCTTAGTAGAAGTTTCTGTTGCAGTGAATGAATGAGTGAGTGGCTGAATGAAGAAATTAAGTGCTTTTCTTGAACCTACCAGCCCAGGGCATTTGGGCTATAACAAAATATCATAAACCGGATGGCTTACAAGCAACAGAGATTAAATTCTCACCGTTTTGGACGCTGGAAGTTCATGATCAAGGTGCAAGCGTGTTTGCATTCTTTTTTTTTTTTTTTTGCGGTACCGGGGATTGAACCCAGGGGCATTCTACCTCCCGCGCTACACCCCCAGCCCTATTTTTTATGCTTTATTTTGAAACCAGGTCTCACGAAGTTGCAGAGGGCTTCATTAGGTAGAGAGAAAGAGAGAGACAGGGAGAGAGAGAGAGAGCTGAGGCTGGCCACGAACCCGGATCCTCCGAATCCGGATCCTCCGGTCTCCGCCTCCCAAAGTACTGGGATTACAAGGGTGCGCCAGGCTGTGTTTGAGTTCTGAGGAGGGCACTCTTCCCTGTGCAAGGGATCTCTCAGGCTGCCTTTGTAAGGATGCTAATCCCATTCATGGCCTAATCACTTTGCTTCTTTCTCACGACCTAGTCATTCCTAAAGGGCTCTCCACCTAATACCATCACCTTGGGCCTTAGGATTTCAACATATGAATTTTGAGGGGTACAAATATGCAGAACATTGCATGGACAGCTTAGGAAAAATTTCTCTTGTTCTTTTTTTTTTTTTTGTGGTACTAGGAATTGAACCCAGGGCCTTCTACCTCCAACCTACACTCCCAGCCCTATTTTATTTTTTATTTTGAAACATGATCTTGCTAATTTGCTCAGAGTCTCACTAAGTTCCTAAGGCTGTCCTCGAACTTGGGATCCTCCTGTGTCAGCCTCCCAAGTACTGGGATTACAGGCGCGTGCCACTATGCCAGGCTCAAATTCTCCGTCTTTTTATTTTTTATTTTTATTTATTTTTTTATTTTTGCAGAACTGGGGATTTAACCCAGGGGCATTCTACGTCCGAGCTACACCCCCAGCCCTGTTTTTTATTATTTATTTTGAAACAGGGTCTCACTAAGTTGCGGAGGGCCTCGCTAAGTAGCTGAGGCTGGCCATGGACCCAGATCCTCCCGTCTCAGCCTCCCAAGTACTGGGATTACAAGCGTGCGCCTCCACGCCTGGCTTCAAATTCTCCTTCTTGTTTGCTGAGTTTCTTCAGAATGAAGGCATCTTCCTTTTCTCTTTTGTGTTAGTGAGCTTTCCATTATTCTGACAAAATACCTTAGATAATCAACTTTAAAAGGGAAAGGCTTATTTTGGCTGACAATTTCACAGGTTTTAGTCCACAGTTGGTTGTTTCCATTGCTTTTGGTCTGTGGCAAGGTAGAATATCATGGCAGAGCACTTGGTGGAGCAATGCTGCTCGCCTAATGGTGGCCAGGGAGCAAAAGGGAGAGAAAGAGGAAGAAACCAAATCCTCTTTGAGAGCAAATCCCCAGTGACCTAACTTCCTTTCACTACGCCCCACCTCTTAAAGGTTCCACTACCTCCTAATCACACCACAGTCTGGTACCAAGCCTTCAACACATGGCACATGGGCCTTTGGGGGACAGTCAAGATCCAAACTATAGCCTCTTTCAACATTTTTCTTCTAGAGTGCTCAAAAGCATACATTTCCTGGTGTTAATCTCCCTGACAAAAGGCTTGGCCAGTGTTTATTCTCTGGCATGTGACTGATGCTGATAAATAGTTTTCTTCAGAAAAGCATTTTATCAAGGACTTGTGCCTGGAAGTCAATGAGTTCTTTGTGTAACTGCTGGATGTGCTCTGAAAGGAAATGCCTCTCCTGATTCTGGTGTAGATGGGAAGCAGCAATCCAAAAGGTCCTGTTTCTAGTGCTCCCTGGAAGTGGCCCAAATCCTCTTGGATATTTCACCCAGGGAGAGTGTTCAGGGGGGCCCCTGAGTTATATAGTGAGTAAAACAGCCACTTTAGAATTATATTTGTGCCTTCAGGTCCCTTTCCAGGTGAATTTAAATGTTCACTCCAAGTTGAGTACTGAGCCACAGGCCATAGGTACCGTACAGTACTACCCTAGCACATAGTAGGTGCTCAAGTTCATTCAAATCAGGTCAGGTCAAGTGAATTCAAGTTATTCAACAAGTAAGAGAACAACGCCTATTGGAATTGACTAACATTTTAGTTCCACTAGAAAGCTTGGAGGAGTGCTAACGATGCCCGAAACTTCAGCTCCCAATTCAGAATGTAAAGCAGACAAACAGATTTGATCAGAAAGTGGCCGGACAGACAGTGGGGCTACACGTCATTCATTTGCTGGTGCGGGAGCGTCAGGTGTCAGTGAGGGAGCAACTTGCCACCTTCCTACAGGAACACACTAAGATGTGTAATTTGCAGGGAGTTCTTAGCTACCTTCATGCTTTGGTTGGCAATTCCTATTCCCAGGAACTAGGAACACTGATGCAACTCTGTCAACTGCTCTTCCAGACGCTAAATTGGATTAATAATACCAACTAGTTCAGTGAAGTGTCTTCTCTATATTCTGCACAGAATAGAAATGCCAATTGATTCAGACTCCCTTTTCCGTGTAATTCCAATCCTCGGTTAATACATGAGTCAGTCCTCCAGAATATGGACTAGAGACTTGGACATTTTACTTATCAAGAGTGTCCAGCATATTCTATTGATGGCTGCCTTACCCTTCTAGCAATTGTGGCTGCTTTCCCTTAAGTTCAAACTTTCCCTTCCTAATTCCCATCTTCCAATTATCAAAATTATTTGTGCAAGGAAGGAAGGAAGGAAAGAGGGAAGGAAGGAAGGAAGGAAGGAAGGAAGGAAGGAAGGAAGGAAAGAAGGAAGAAAGGACTGAAAGATAGGCAGGAAAAAGGAAGACTATGATGACTGTTTTGATTTAGTTTTGACATCAGAGTTGAGAAGGATATGTTTGGGTGGAGAGAAGGCAAGGAGTGAGCAAGTAGAAGAAATGTTGCCAAATACAGAAATTTCTAATTTCACAAGCTAAATAGACTAGAACAGTGTGGTCACAGGAAGGGTTTATCGAATGCTTTTCAGCCAAAAATTGTAGGATATGAAGCTCGGTCTGATTGTCCTTAGCTGATAGACACTGGTCCCTTACCTGGGATAGGAAGGAAGAGACAGGGGTATCAGTCTGGTGCATTTCTAACGAAGGGTGCGCTGACTCAGACAGGAGTCACTGATTTTGTGCCTAGCTGTGAGAGCTTCAGAGATGAAAGAAGCCAGCCCCTGCCCTCTGGAAAAGCGGAGAGGACCTTTAGAGGTGTTCAAGTGTGTTCAGGGCCACTCTATTCAAACCTGGGCGAGCCTAAGCCTCCCCCTCTGATCCCACATCATGGGGAGTGGCCCATGCCTCTCTCTGGAGATGCAGAGCTCTCCCCTTTGTGTGTTTAAACCAATGCGATCTTATCTGGGATGACAACTTTTAGGTACCAACTTGACTGGGCTGTGGGGCTTAGATATGTGATCAAATATTATTCTGGTTGTTTCCGTGAGGGAGTTTCTGGATGAGATTGCCATTTAAACCAGTGGACTTTGAGTAAAGCAGATTACTCTGTAAGGTGGGTGAGCCTCATCCAGTCAGTTGAAGGCCTGACTAGAAAGAAAGATTGACCTCCCTTTAGCAAGAAGAAATTCTGCCAGGTGGCCTTTGAAATTCAACTGTAATTTTGGCTCTTTCCTGGATCTCTAGCCTGTTGGCCCACCCTGCAGATTTTGAACTTGTTGGTCTCCATATTGCATGAGACAATTCCTTGGAATATTTATCATCTATCTATCTATCATCTATCTATCATCTGTCTATCATCTGTCTATCTATCATCTATCTATCTATCTATCTATCTATATCTATCTATCATCTATCTATCATCTGTCTATCATCTATCTATCTATCTATCTATCTATCATCTGTCTATCTATCATCTATCTATATCTATCTATCTATCTATCTATCTATCTATCTATCTATCTATCCGAATGCATCCTATTGGTTCTGTTTCGCAGCAGAACCCTGACTAATACACCCTTCTTCCCCTTTGGTGGACAGGGCAAAGCAAAGCACAGCAAAAACATTGCACGAAGTGTCCCGCATCCTCATCCTGCATTACTAAAGACATACTTAATTGAGTTTATCTTCATCTTTGAGTACCTTAATTTTAAAGAAGTTAAAACTATACTGAAAGAGTGAGAAGGATAAATTTAGTAAACTTAAGATAGGATTACTGATGAGAAAGGAAAACAAATTTTCCTCCTGCCATTTATTAAGGGGAAATAGAAAATCCCAGTGAGTCATCTGGCTTTGGGGTTCAAAAGCAACTTGGAGATCAGAAAGATAAAAGTAAAGATATGTTTGTGAGTCTCTGATTTGTGCCCATTCAGCACGAAGAAAGAAAGTAATATTTTGTTTTCCCCAAAAGGTATACTTAGTCTTTATCTAAGTATCCTGAATTCTGAACCCATGAGAAGATTTCATTGAATGTAAAGACTGCTTTCCCAATTTTATAGCATGCACTAAAGAAAGCCATTTTAAGTCCCAGTATTAATGTTGGCATCTTGTAGTTGTTTATTTCTTGTTACTTCTGCTTTCCCAAGCTAATGGACACACAGTAGAATTATTATAAAATCTCAGCATAAAGGTTTAAGGAGTCGTTTTCTCTATAAGTGGCCACAGCTCAACAAAGCAAATGGGAAATAAGAAGTCATTCCATTTTCACAGCTGCCTGATGTTCTTGGTTTCCTGGCTTTTTATCAGCATTGTGTAAAGTGCTTAGCTATGAATACACAACTCTCTGACAAATGCTCCCTGGTTTCTATTAGATTGGAAGCTCCCTTACTGTTATCTGGACCAGTGTTGTTCTTCTAACTCTAAATACATACAGAACACCTGGGGACCCAATTCAGTAGATCAGGGGTGATACTGGAGGTTCTACATTTTCTACCATGCTTTCTGGTAATTTCTATGTAGCTCATCCACATACCACATGTGGTCTATCTAAATCCACACTGTCCAATAGAGTAGCCACTAGCCACGTATAACTAAGCACTTTAACTGAGCACTTAAATTGTGGCCAGTCTAAATTAAGATCTAACACAAGTATAAAATATGGATCATATTTGCTGGCCATCTCAATAAAAATGAGCAACCCTAGCCATATTTGTTTGTTTGCTCATTTATATACGGCTTCATTCCACACAGTATTTGCAGTAGCTAGTTGGGTTATTGTCTCACTGACTTCTGATATAATCCACATTTCTTGACTATATTTCCTAAGCCTCTTCTTTGCACATATAAAGCGTGCAATAAGTGTTTCTAAAATCAAACTCTACCTGGAATAGACTTTGGAAGTATCCTAGTACACACTTCCTCATTTTGCAAGAAAAGAGAAAAGGCAAGAGTTGAATTGACTTAGCCAGGAACATATTTTCAATAATAGTTTCAGCAGAGACCACACTGATCATATCTGCTTGGCACCTTGTAAAGGAGAATTTGGGTGGAGTGGTCAGAGAAGTGAGGGGAGAATCGGGAGAAAGGAGGCTTTAGAAATGAGTGAATTTCAAGAACTAGGAGTCACTGATGTTTGTCTAATTTAGTGCTACACATTGTAGGGAATTTTAGTAGGTCGAAGACAGACAAAAGGTTTTGGGGTAACACCTGGGTATCTCAGCAACAACACATTGTAGAGTGGCAGGGAGGTGGTACCAAGTGGCACTGGATGTGAGGAAGCAGAGACAAGAGTCACAAGGACTCTTCTTTCAAGAAGCTCTGTGATGACAGAAGACAGCCAAAGAGCTCAGTGCAGGAGGACCTGTACCAGAACACTGGAGGCCACACCAGGAGCTCACTACAGTGAGATGCAGGAAGTGCCCGAGAGAGGAAGAGGCGACTGTCAGCACCACATCTACCCTGGCGATTGTCAGAAAGAGGATGGATGGATGGGTCCACGTGACTGGAGAATTATTAGCTGTAGAAAGTGAGGAGGCCCCCTTGATTATGAGATGAAAAAGAAGACTTATATGTTGAGGGGAGAGGACAGTTGAAGAAGTGAAGAAGGAAGTCAGACCATGCGTAGATCCCCAAACCAATACAGCTTACTGTTCCTTTTCAGGAAAAAAAAATTACTTAGCACCCTCCTGAAAATCTACCTTCTTTAAGCCAATAAACAGAAAGATGCAGTGACAAATTTGGTTTTTATGTATCTATATTTTGTCCCAGCACCTTCTGGAGGGTGGTGTTGCCCACTTGGGGAACCTATGAAAGGAGGCTTCAAGTGTCAGCCAGGCACAGTGGCTCATGCTTGTAACCCCAGTACTTGGGAGGCTGAAACAGGAGCATTGCAGGTTCGAGCCTCAGCAACTTAGCAAGACCTTGTTTTAAACTAAAAAATAAACAGGACTGGGGTGTAGCTCAGAGGCAGAATGCCCCTGAGTTCAATCCCTAACACCAAAACAAACAAACATGATGGTTTACCTATACTTCCAGTCCTGACTTTCCTGAACTCCTAACCTCAACTGAACCTTCTTAAAGTGCAGCCCTTGGACCCAGGCAGGACCACAGAGTGTTGCTGTCCTAAATTCACAGAGAGAGCTGTGTCAGAAAGCAACTATTACTAAGCATGCTGTTTAGTTCTGCTGAACATTTTCCTCTCTCTGAAACACACAGAGCATGAATTTACCTTCTGACAGGGCTCCGTATCTCAATATGGTGTCACAGCAGGTGCTTTTGGGTAACACCGATACACACAGTTTCCTACTGCCATGCCCCGTAGACATCGCTAACCAGCCTGAACTCATCCCGACCTCCCACACTTGCTTCTGCTTCCTAACTCCTTGGGAGATCTGCTGCCTATCCCCACCAGGCACCAAGCCAGAAATATGGAGTGGGGGAGTCCATCCTGCACCTTCTTCACCTCCCTTCAGTCACGTACCAGCTGAATGATGCTCTGCCCCAGTCTAAACACCAGCCCCCGGCTACTCCTTCCAGGGCTCCTTAGTCCAGTCCATGTAAACACCTGCAATGACTTGTGGTCCACTCCCCAAAGGCCCTACTGGCCTTTGCCTTTTCTTTGGTCTCTGAGTGTTCATGCATATTGCTCCCTTTACCTGTGGCTTTTGATTTACATTTCTATTACCTCAACTCCTTATCCTGAAGAATTTTTATAGCCCCAACACTTAGCACAGTGGTTGGAAAGTAGTACGAATAGGTACATGTTTGTTGAATGGATAAATGAAATCAAGGCAGAAGGGGGCACTTTGGTTGACCTTATATTGACCAGAGCTGATGAAAAGGGGGGGGTCATCTTTCAAAATAAGAGTTCTACCACCCCTGCACTTTGTCAGCTACTCTTTGTTTTTAGACTTCTCTGGTTTCTCTTTCTTCCAACCCTAGCATTACCAGCCTCCCAGCACACCCTCACCCCACCATTTTAACAAACCCAGTTATAACATCCTGCCCCACCCTTAGGATTCCACTTACTGTAGGAGACTGGGGGATGAGGTGGGGAAAGTGGGGTACAACTGTTTGGAGATAAATAATAGACCATGGCTGGAAACCCCTGTCTTGATTTGGCCCAAGGGCCACAGTTATATTTGTCTGGCCCCTGATTGACATAATTATTATTGCCAGAAAGTAATTTTAGAAAGAACTTAAAAGGAGGACATGGGTGATTAAAGTTCTAATAATAACATTTCTAAAAAGTCTGGGTTAATGAATCTGTAACTCAGGTAAAAGAAAAGAGGCTTCAAGTGTTCAGGGACTAGCACCTGGAACTAAGCTTGGAAAAAAAAATATTCTTTTGGGGAGTCAAGTAGGGCAGGGATAGATCACATGCTCTGAAGAAATTTGGGCGGAGATAGAGACATAGCTTAGTTTATATTGGAATTGCCTTTCTAAAAATGTGTGTAAAATAGTTTCACAAAGCAGACAATGTTTTAAATTCATTCAGAGCATGCTTTATGTGTAAGGCACTGTCCTAGTCCCTTTGATAGATTGCTGCAGTGCGAGCAGGGTGGATGTGAGCACGGGCTCAAGCCTGCGGGCTGTTTATAACAGTGTCTGCTTTGATTAGGCCGGCGTCCTGTCCAATTGGTGGATGCTCCATCCATTGTTTAATATTTTGAGTATCACTTGGATGTAAGGCAAACTTTCTTTTACTTTTTCTTTTCTTTTCTTATTTTTATCTTTTTATTGGTGCATTATAGTCTCACATCATAATGTAGTTCACAGTGATAGTGACAAACATGCACACAGCACTTGGTGGGCTTTCCCCCAGCTCCCTCCCCATTCACCCCTTTCTTACAATCTGAATACAGGGTGTTGAGATTGACATTGGTATTCTCACATATGCACATAATGTTAATGAAAGTGACTCCTTCATTGATCCTCCCTCTCCCTCCCTCTTCCCCTAGACCACCTCCCTGGCTCCACTGGAGTTCTTCCTCCATTATCTGAAGTCCTTCTGGTAGCCCAATTACACCCTAGCTTCTGCATGTGAGAGAAAACATATGACCTTTCACTTTCTGTGACTGGCTAATCTCAACATAATGTTCTCCAGTTCCATCCATTTTACTGCAAATGAAATAATTTTGTTCTTCTTTATTGATGAGTAGAATTCCACCGTGTATATATCCCACAATTTTGTAACCCATTCATCTGTTGATGGACACCCTGGTTGGTTCCATAATTTGGCTATTGTGAATTGTGCTGCTATAAACATGTAGAAGAGTTCCAATTTCCCCACAACCTAACCAGCATATATTGTTGTTTGACTTCTTGATAATTGTCATTCTGATTGGGGTTAGATAGAATCTTAGTGTAGTTTTGATTTGCATCTCCCTGATTGCTAATGATGTTGAACATTTTTTCAAGTATTTATTGGTCATTTGAATCTCTTCTTTGGGGAAGTGTCTATTTAGTTCAATTATCCATTTCTTGATTGGGTTATTTTTTGGTGTTGTCTTTTAAGTTCTTTGTATATTCTAGATATTAGTCCTCTATCAGAAGGATAGCTGGCAGAGATCTTTTCCCATTATATAGGCTCTCTTTTTAGACTCTTGATGGTTTCCTTTGATGAGCAGAAACTTTTTAGTTTAATGCCATCCCATTTATTTGTTCTTGTTTTAATTTTCTGGTCTTTGGGTGTCTTATTGAGGAAGTTTCTACCTGTGCCTATATGTTGGATTACTGAACCTATGCCCTCCTCTCTGACTTCAAAGTCTCTGGTCTAATTTCAGGTCTTTGATCCATTTTGAGTTGACTCTTGTGCAGGGTGAGAGGTAAGGATTTAATTCCATTTTTCCTACAAATGAATAAGATCATTTGTTGAAAAGGCTGTCTTTTCTCTGACATATGTGTTTGGCATCTTTGCCGAAAATCAGTTGGCTATAAGTGTGTGGATTTGTTTCTGTATCTTTTATTCTGTTCCATTGGTCTATGTGTCTGTTTTATGCCACTACCATGATGTTTTTATTGCTATAGCTCTGTAGTATAATTTGAAGTCAGGAATTGTGATGATTCTTGTTGCATGATTCTTGTTGCTGAGAATTGCTTTGGCTATTCTGGGTCTTTTGTTTCTCCATTGAAAAGGAGTGGTGATAGTGGGCATCCTTGTCTTGTTCCTGATTTTAAAGGGAATTCCCACAGTTTTTCCCCATTCAATATGATGTTAGTTTGGGGTTTATTGCATATTGGTAAGGCAAACTTTCTATGCTAAACTAGTTTAGGGTTTACAAGATGAAATCTTCTCACAAATAATTATAATGCAATGTTATATCACAAAAATCGCTTTTGCAAAATGGTTTCATACACCTTATTTCATTGAAACTTCACAACTTGGTAGCACATGTTTCTATTCTCATTTTGCAAATGAGAAAACATGAAATTTAAGGATGAAAGTGGTCTTTCACATTTCACAGAGCAAGAACTTGTCCTGGCTTGTCAACATCTAATTTCCCTTCAGGGTCACCCTCTAGTACCTATAGCCTCCCTATTTTAAAAGAGAAGATTCATTAAAGCAAATCATTGTTTATTTCATGAATTAACTCTTGATTTTTAAATATGGGTTTTTATACTTAAGTAACTATGTGAAGATCAGCCTTGGAGCCTTATCATCCTGATAAAAGGTGTAAAAAGCCTCTTTCTGGGAAACAAGGTTTTACAAAGCTCAGGCAATATACATTTGGGGAAACATGGAGTTGTCTTCTTGCCTTCTTCTAGGAAGTGATGTGTAAAACAAACAAATATAAAACAAAAAGCAAGGAGCAAGGGCGATGAGTAGGTTGATCACAGATGAGCGAGCAGACAGGCAAGCAGATAACAAAAGTTCCCAGATACTTGGGGTCAGATCTGCACTCCTAACAAGTCATGGCACATCATCAAAGTTAGCACAGAACAGTAACAGACATTCCTCCTACTGGCTCTGTGTAAAATAGGTTAGAAGCTGCTGAAAACAGTGCTGATGTTTATAGAAATAAGCTTGGGTTTTCTGAGAATTCACTCATACAGAGTGCCATGTGCTCCAAGGGGCCTTATATGCACATGGTACTTTTTGAGTTTTTTTGTTTTTGTTTATGTTTTGGTATTGGGGATTGAACTCAGAGGAATTTTACTTCTGAGCTACACCCACAGCCCCTTTTTATTTTTTATTTTGAAACAGGGTCTCACTAAGTTGCTGAGGATCTCGCTGAATTGTTGAGGCTGCCCTCAATACTGCAATCCTCCTGTCTCAGTCTCCCAAGTACTGGGATTACAGGCCACCATGCCACCAAGTCCAGTTATGTGGCTGCTTTTAAAGTACTTCATGTCTTTGTACACAAAGCCATGGCCACAGGGAGGAAACCAAACTATTTCCTGAGTGAATGACACCTGTCATCTGTGTAATAATGTCTCCAGTGCTCCTGATACCAGAGAATGCCCAGATCCAGGGTCTAAGAGCTGGGATCCCTTGGTTTATTTGGTGGCTTTTCCACTGTATCTAGCATGCATTTAGGCACTTTCTATCCATTCAAATCCCCTAGAATAATTTCCTTAATAGAACCTTAGAGAAAGACTATGTTATAGCATGATATGCATGTATAGAAATGTCACAGTAAATCCATCAATTTGTACAATTAATACTAAGAAATAATAATAATAATAATAATAATGATAATAAAGCAGACTACCTCAAAATGGAAAGGAAACAGAATTTGCTTAATGCCAGTACCAAAAAAACAAATAGAAACAAAAACAAAACCAAAAACACAAGAAATTGTTTAGTGCCCCTCTTTTCTAAAAAAGAAAAAGAGACATGAAATGACTTGTTCAAAGTGACAAGAAAGGTTAGTTACAAAATCAGTACTAGAGATTCTAATTTCCAAATCTTGTTACTAAACCTTTCTTATTTTGTGTGATTTCTGTGTTTGGAATAACCTTACTATTGAAAGACTTGTGGAACTAGTAACTCCACTAGGTATTATAGTGTCAGTCACAGAAATGAGGCCACCTTATTACTACCTGCTTACTGGAACATCCTGCTCTCTATCTGAGGTAAATTTCTGAAAAGTTGAGCATAAGATACTTTTGATTATTTAGATTCCAGTTTGCACATACTCTGGGATCTCTGATGCATCTTTGAAAGGACTCCAGAATAAACTTTCTTATTGTGAAGCAGAGAAGCTTATTTAGTGCCTATTTGCTGCCTGATTAATTCTTTTGACAGTTCTAACTGTACTTACCTTCAGCCTGGCATACCCATATCTCATCGTCATTCTCTGGTTTGTTTTGGTCTCTGATTAATTCACTTTGTCATGAGAAAGAGGTGCACAGAACCAACCTCCATAAGCTTAGTGATATTTGCCTATTCTCTTCAACCCTCAATGCCTGGTATGTAGAATAGGGCTTGGAATACAGAACATGCATAACAAGCATTTGTTTACTAAATCAGTTTCAAGAAGGGAATTCCTGGCCCTGACTCGTCTCTGCCATAGACTCCAGCTTAGAGATGGTCCTTCTGCTCCCAGTTCCCAGCAGAATTCTGACCAGAGGGAAGAGGAGCTGTATCCCACGGCATGTGCCCCCAGCTTCTGGGCTGCTCAGGAGTGTGCAGGGGCTCCTACAGCCCTTTCCCCTCTGAGGGGGCCACGTTCTTATGACTGGGCATTAGCTTTGGCCTCTTGTTTCTGAATCCGTGCTCTGTCTAGAGCTATATGTTGTATAATATGAACAGTAATAATAGCCAACAATTGTTTTAAAGCATTTACAATGTGCTAGTCATGGTATTAAATGTTTTATTTGCATAGCTTCCCTCAATCTTCACAATAATCTTTTAAAGTATTAGAACTATTGATTTCCATTTTACAGATTAGGACACTAAGGCTAAGAGAGGTTAAGTAATTTACTTAACACCACACAGTGGAAATGTCAAAGCTAGCTCTCAGCCCAGATACATTGACCCTCCTGCTTCCTTTATTCTACTTCCCACCAATCCATTCTTCTTAGAGAATTCTTTAAAAGAGGAAAATCTGAACTGATTACTCCTTCGCTTAAAATGCTTCACTGCTAATCTCTCTGTTGGATAAAGCTCACTCTCTGCTGGGAGGCCCTGTGGGGGCCTCCACCTCCCTCCTCTACTTTCCTGTCCCTTTCTCCTCCCTCACTGAATTCCAGCCCTGTCACTTCCTGAAGCAGGCAGACCTCTCTCCAGTGTTAGTACATTTGAGTACACCACCTCCTCTCCCAGAAGGAAGGCTCATGCCCAGTTCTTTGCAAATCTAGCTCCTTTTCTTCCTTTAGGTCTGAACTTAAATGCCACTCCTCTATGAGTCTTTCTAAATTAGGCCCTCCTCTTATTGTCATGGTAATCTGTTTATTTTCTTCATAACAAATACATTTTTTTTGGTACTGGGGATTGAATCCAGGGGCATTCTATCTCTGAGCTACACCCCCAGCTCTACTGTATATTTTATTTTGAAACAGGGTCTCACTAGATTGCTGAGAGTGTCACTCTATTGCTGAGGGTGTCCTTGAACCTGAGATCCTCCTGTCTCAGCCTCCCAAGTGCTGGGATTATAGGTGTGCACCACCACACCTAGCTAACAAATAATATTTTGAAATGATTTATTTTTAGATAGTCCATTTTTTCTTACTATTGGAATGAGCTTTTAATGAGGGCATGCAGGCAAAGATGTTGCCTCATTTATCAATGAACACTCAGTCCTTTACATAGGTGCTCAATAAATATTTGTGGAATGAATGAAAGAATGATCTGTCTGACTCACAGATTTTTCCATGAAGCCAATCAATTATGCTTTAGGGTCTATTACTTGCCAAGGGCTCTAGCAGTGTGTCTGTATGACCATATTTTCAAAAAATTGTCAACCATGAGATGTTTAAGCCACAGTCAGTTAAAACCATTGGGACATTTGATGTGGTTCTCAGACAACCCCACATGTAGTTAAGTTGCTGCTTTCTATTCCAAAACAAGACCGGCTCCCAGGAACACTCCTACTATTTATTGTACAGACTTACTTGCCCTCATGACACAAAGGTGCAGGGCCAGGACCTCAGAAGTGTGTGGACTGTGGAGGAGAAACAAAGTTTAAAGTGTATGGTACCAGCAGCTGCTAGTCTATTTCAAGTTCTTCCAAATCTTACAGTTCATGTATGAAACCTGGATTTTCCCAACTTTAATAACAACCCTAAAAATGTATTTGATGTTGCTAATAATGGGTAACAAATCTGAAACAAACTTCTTTAAACTGTCCTTAATTTAAAAAAAATTGTTATAATTGTGGATCCATGGCATTATGAATTTTGCAGTACAGAATAAAGATTCATGTATGCACATTGAAGAACAAAAACACTTAGGAAGTCAAGAGACCCTAGGATGGAATATGGAATGTGACAACACAATCTAATTGTATGATTAATATATGAAAAAAAAACTCATTAAAAGGGACGGGGAAGAAAGGAGCTGACCTAGGGAGCTAGAGAAAGGAGATGAGGTAGAGTCTGTGGCTCAAGGCAAAAGCAACTGTATACAAGCACTGGCTAGTCAAGTTGTGTTCTGCAGGGTGAGGGTTAACAATTCTGAAACCACTATCCATGTGTAGCAGGATTGAATAAAGAAGTAAATATGTGGTGGATGATGGGAGCAAGGTTTCTCACAATCAGAATAAGAGGATACAGATCAGCAAGGGGAGGAAGAGTGAGCCATGAGCTAACTCATGGTATGGTATGGTATGAATTGATGTTTAGCTTAATATGGAAACAGATGGTTACCTATAGAAATATTGATAGTTATTTTACATATATTTATATATTACACACACAGGTAGTATATACAGCTCTATGTCTTTGGTTTGTCAGCTGAGAAGGCCAAGTTTCCCTAGTAGCAATGAGCACACAGAGTACATAGATTTTGGTTTCTAAAACCATTCAATAGGAGTTACTAGAACTCTTTCAATAAATGACTGATTCTAGGACTGGGACTATGAGATGAGCCTGAAGCATCTTATAGTGCCATAAAGTAGGGAAGTATTTTTTTTTTAGGTCATAATGACAATGGTAAGCCAAAGGGCACTGGGACCAACTGAAATAGCTCCCAATGCTAGATAAATAAATAACATTGCATTATAACCCAAAGTATAAAGTAAACCCATGAGTCCACAGTGTGAAGTAAGTAAATGATTGGCTAAATAAATATGTGGGTGAGAAGATAAGAATGTCTGATGCTAAAGAATTCCAAATAATTTATGTAGCTATCCCACCCTCAAGGAAATGAACTAGAAGTCCCCCCTCCTTCAGCGCAGGCTATGCACCATGACATGACTTCCTTTCTTTTCTATTTTCTTTTTCTTTCTTTTTTTTTTTTTTGTGGTGCTGGGGGATTGGACCCAGGGACATCTACATCTGAGCTATATGCCCAGTCCTATTTTATTCTTTAGTTTGAAACAGGGTCTCACTAGGTTGCCGAGGGCCTCACTAAGTTGTTGAGGATGGCCATGATCTTCCTGTCTCAGCCTTCCAAGTACTGAGATGATAGGCATGCACCACCACACCGACTCGGTGACTTCCTTTCAAAGTACAGCAACTAAGAAGTGGTAGGGGGTGGCCAGAATAAGTTTACAGAGGACAGACCTGACAAATGCCACCTCAGAGGTGATCGAGGTTGACACGAATGGCAATAACATGTTGGTAATACGTACCATTGGTAAGATATGATGAAAGCGATGCTTTATAGTTTTCCTGCCCCGAACCTCTTACCTCAGTCTATTCATGAGAAAGACATCAGACAAATCCCAGTTGAAGACCATTCTACAAAATACTGACCAATGTTTCTCAAAGCTGCTCCTCTAAAACAAGAAAGTCTGAGAAGCTTTTGCAGGGAAGAGCCCAAGGAGACTTGACAATGGACTGTTGTGTGGTGTTTGGAATGGATCCCCTGATAGAGAAAAGACGGTTAGCTAAAACAGAGAAAAAAGACGGTTAGCTAAAACAGAGGGAATTTTGATCGTTTAAGGAAAACAAAGTGTGGACACTCTCCTCCACTAAATTACCACGCTCTTCCGCTGGTTTGCAGATACAAAGTGTGCACACGCCAGTGTAAACTGTGAAGTGGAGAGGAGAGGCAGAAGGATGCAGCCATCAAAACAGCTACTTAGCATTCATCAGAAGATGATTATTGGCTTTCTCACTGTTTTTTAGAGTTTAATTGGTGCACTATGAAAACACACCAGAAGCTTTGAGCTTGCTGTTCCTTCTGCCTGCAATGCTCCGCCACCATAATTCAACTCCCCACTTCAGTTAAGTCTTCTCAGTTGTCACCTCCTCAGAAAGACCTCTCGGATTCACCCTATCTAATTCCCACCGCTCCCACTGTCTTCCTCTTCATCCTGTTTTGTTCTTGTCTATCACACCGAGCGATACCTGAAGCTACACATATTCATTTGCTTGTTTTCTTGTTTGTTGTACGTGTCCTCACTAGGAAGTACACATGCACAATGACATTTTGTCTACTCTCTGTGCTCCCAGGACATAATTGACACAAAGCAGATAATCAATAATACACATTTGCCGGGCGTGGTGGCGCACGCTTGTAATCCCAGTACTTTGGGAGGCGGAGACCGGAGGATCCGGGTTCGCGGCCAGCCTCAGCTCTCTTTCTCTCTCTGTCTCTCTCTTTCTCTCTCTCTCTCTCTACTTAGTGAGGCCCTCCGCAACTTCGTGAGACCCGGTTTCAAAATAAAGTATAAAAAATAGGGCCGGGGATGTAGCGCGGAGGTAGAACGCCCCTGGGTTCAATTCCTGGTACCGCAAAAAAAAAAAAAAAAAAAATGCACATTTTATGCATTTGTTCATTCCATTTTAATTTTCAGTTTATTCAAACCAATTCTGGTTGAATTAAT
Organism: Glis glis; assembly: GCA_004027185.1. Classification (NCBI taxonomy): domain Eukaryota; kingdom Metazoa; phylum Chordata; class Mammalia; order Rodentia; family Gliridae; genus Glis; species Glis glis. Next base: position 90,509 of record PVJS01000989.1, read on the forward strand.
GCATATCCTGGGACTATGCTAGGAAGTAACAATAAAAGTGATTAGGATATGAAAAACTAAGGAAATCTAAACAAAATCTGGATTTTAGTTAATAATAACATATCAATATTTCATAAATTATAACAACTATAGCATCTCAATGTAAGCCACTAGTAATAGGGGGCACTGGATGTAGGGTTTATGGGAACCCTTTGTACTCTCTTCACAAAGTTTTGGTAAACTAAAGCTGTTTTAAAAAAATTAAAGTTTATATAAAAACTTTCAATCAGACATGTTAAAGACTGATCTTTCTACTTTCTGTATAGAAAACAATATCACAAAATTGTTACTGATGAAAACTATGTTACCAAAACACAGAAGAAAGTATTTAAGGTTGGAGCCAGGCAGTCTGATTATGTTAGTATATTATTTTTCTGTATTTAAAAAAAACTGGGTGAACTACCAACTTTGCCAAATGTATAATTTGTTGTGATTTCTCATTCAAAATGAATCTTCACTTTTGAATATAACTTTGTGTGTAGAATTTTGATCTATTTTTGTACATTGGACCTCCAAATTGTATAAGCTTTAAATCCCACAAAACCTGGGGGTGACCCCCTCCAACTCCAGAACCATTGCTCGGGGCCACTGTGCTAGGTCAGTGGCCCTGTCTCCAGCCCCAGCCCAGGTTTTAGTGACTTTTCAAAAGCCCTAACTTGCCAACTGCCTCCCTCCCAGCCTTCTAGAACCTCCCCATCCCTAGCCCCTCCTACTAACATCTTGACCATGCTCACTCCTACCGTGGTACCCCTCATACTTTGGGGGCACTCTTCTTTTATACCAGATGATTTTGCTCTTAAAAACCTGTAGCAACGTTAGTTGCCATGGTTCCTACAGGGTCTCTTGGTTTCATCTCCATCCAGACTCACCTTGACTCTTGTCACTGCCCCTAGTGGGTAACCGGTGACCTCTGTCTCACCCTATGGTACAGTTTGCTTCTTGAAAAACCTTGTTTTTTTGTCATCTAGATTGTATTGTATTGTCAGAGGTATTATCAAGGTTCTTGGTGATTTCTCTTCATTTTGCTGGTAATAAAATCCTAATTGTCTTTCTCTGAAATTCCTGAAACCTGATTTCCAAAAATCAAAGTTGGAAAAAAAAAGAAAAAGAAACAAACAAAACAAAAATGAAAGAGTTGGTATAGGACTAGCCTTCCTCAGAATTTTCTCTTTAAGGCTTTTACAAAGTTCAGATGACAGGATTTCTTTCACACACTTGCAGATTCTTCCTTTTAAAACAGAAGTAGGTTCTCCATATGGTTTTGTTGTTGTTGAGACGGAGTCTCCCTGTGTAGTCCAAGCTAGTCCGGAACTCCTGGGCTCAAGGATCCTCCTGCCTCAGCCTGCCGAGTAGCTGGGACTACACGCATGTGCCACTGCACCTGGCTTGTAGTAGTTCAATATGCCATTTTTCTCATCTTCATAGAAATTCAAATAAATACATACATGACAGCAGCTATCCATTCGATCGAATATGATTTCAGCCACTTTCTGACCACTTGATTGATGTCCCCATCACAGCCAGTTTCTTTTGTGACTTTTAAAGTTGGTGCATATTAGTTATATGGAATAGTGGGTTTCACTGTGGTAGATTGGTATATGCAAATAACATAATTGGATCAATTTCATTCCCCAGTAACTCTCTCAGCTTTCCCTCCTCCCTCCCCCTATCCTCTTTTCTGCCCTAATGGTTTCCCTTCTACTTTCATGAAATCCCTTTTTCCCCTCTCGCTTCCACATATGAGAGAAAACACAACACTTGCTGGGTCTGGCTTACTTCAGTTAACATGATGCCCTCCAGTTCTATCCATTTTCTTGTGAATGAAGAATTTCATTCTTCTTTATGCCTAAATAAAGCTCCATTGTGTATATAAGTGGATATTTCTTTATCTATTCATCTATTTAAATTTTTAAATTTATTTATTTATTTTGGTACTGAGGATTGAACCTAGGGGTACTCTATCCTCAAGCTATACCCCCAGCCCCTTTTTCAAATTTTTTTATTTTGAAACAGGTTCTCACTAAGTTCCTGAGGGTCTTGCTAATTTGCTGAGGCTGGCCTTGAACCTGCAATCTTCCTTTCTCAGCCTTCCAAATACTGAGATTACAGGTGTACACCACTATGCCAGGCTTTTATTCATATACTGGCAAACACTTAGGCTGATTTCTGTAACTTGGCTATTGTGAATCGTGCTGCTATAAACGTGGGTATGTATGTATTTCTATAGGATGCTGACTTTAATCCTTTTGAAGAAATACTGAGTAGTACAGCTGCATCATATGGTAGTTCTATTTTTAGCTTTTGAGGAACGTCCATACTGATTCCCATAGTGGTCATACTAATTTACATTCCCACCAACAGTGTATAGGAGTTTATTTTTCCTCATATCCTCCCCAGCATGTATTGTGATTTGTATTCTTGAGGATTGTCATTCTGATGTGAGTGAGGTGGAATCTCAGTGGAGTTTTGGTTTGCGTTTTGCAGTAGTCATAATTACAATCGGATATACTTCATGGCATTCATTGGGATAGGCAAAATGTAGCATGCAAAAATATTGCTGTACTTTTAATTTTTGCACACACGAACTCCTCTGTATTTTAAGATACACATTTTCACATTTGTATATGTTTTATTTTTAACCCAAGGCATTACTCCCCAGTAATGTGTGTATATATGTGTGCATGTATGTGTGTACAGAGTACTCCCAACGTTCTCCTAAAAAGAGGCAAGCTATGTCTTTTTCTTTTTCTGCACTGCTCTTGAAGATAAAAATTAATGCTGTACTGGAGGGTAGTGGAAGAATTTTTTCAGGGTCAACTGGGATACTGTTCCAGTTTTAGTTGATATCTTTCCGGTGGAAGCATTTGTTGCAGACACTCAACTTAGAGCAGATGTGAAACAGATGTTTTCACTGAGGATGCCAGGATGGGTGTCCAATTATCAAATATTCCTTTAAAGTGTGTGTGTGTGTGTGTGTGTGTGTGTGTGTGTGTGTGTGATTCTGGACATGCTATTGGACCATCACCACCATCAACAACAAATCAGTTGGTTAAACCTAGTATAAGGAAATTATTCACTATTCCTAAGAGAAGTAAGCGAAACCCACTGTTAGTTGTTACCCAGAATGGTACCAAGGATCAAGGGTGCAGGAGGCAGTGTCTGTGGAGTGCTCCACACAGGGAGGCCCAGGGACCTCGCCCTGCGCCTCCTCCCGCCGCCCTCCCTCCAGCCACGCTGGACTCTCAAGGTGTTCAAGGAGCCATCATATCTTCTGTTTTTTCTCGGGAACCTTATTCTCCCTGAATTATGTTGGGTTCCCTCTTCTACACGCTTGCAGAAGCATAACCTTTCCTTCCCATTACTCACCTCAAAGTGGCTCTTTCATTTCTCCCACTAGATTACAAGCTTCATGAAAGTGGGGACGGTTACTGGTTTTTTACCATCATCGTTGTTCTGCAAAGAGCTTGGCATATAATAAGGCTTTATAATAGTGTTTGCTGAATGAATAAATGAATGAATATATGAATGAATGACTACTACCACTAATAAGTGATCAAGTGCTGGCTTTCATGTTTAATGTGGGCCTTTTATTCTTTTCCTCCTTCTCCTCCCTCTGCCTCTGCTCCTCCTCCCCTTTTTCTTTGACCATAAATCACATTTTCATGTGTGTGTGTGTGTGTGTGTGTGTGTGTGTGTGTAAACATAGTTGCACAGCTATAAATAGATTAGGCACATGACAAACTGAATGGCTAAAATCTAGAGTGGGGATATTTTTTTACTTTTTTATGTTCATTTATTGGTGCATTGTAAATTGTAATTATACATTTTGATATATGTCAGGGTATGAACATCATACATGCACACATTGCACATTTAGCCCTCCCTCCAATCCCACCCTATTCCCTCCCCCTTCCCTCCCTTTCATGCTCCGGATAGTGATTGAGCCTTAGGTTTGTGTGTGTACATCATGTGCTATAGTGTGTTTCCCTCCACCCCCCTCCCAACTCCCTCAGTTAGGTCACCTTCTTTGTCCATCTAAAGATTTCTAAAGACTAAAGACTGGGGATACTGACTAAGATATTTCAATTTTCAGATTGGATAGGATAAAAAGAAGCTGTTTGTGTGAATAACAGAAATAATGATAATACTCCATTATGGATTTTCCAATATCTTCAAAGTGCTTTGTAGCCATTATTTTGTTCTCACAACAAACCCTTTGTGAGAATGATACATTACAAGTTATCATTCTAGGATGACATATGAAACCTCAGAGACTATGAATAGTGATGTAGCATGACCATGATCACACAGCTAGTTGGTGAGGAAGGAGAATGACAACCTAGTCTCCTAACTGCCCAGCTAAATTAAGGGCATCCTCAGAAGAAGGAAGGAGTGTCAGGAGTGGTTTTAGCCTTATATCAAGAAAGAAGGCCTTGGTCATAACTATGCAGCTCAGTGAAAACTTAGCACGCACCTCTCTTATTCTATAGATGCTCAGCCAGAGATGCCAACAGGTGAGTGGCTGGGCACAGTGGTCTTCCTCTCCAGAGAGAGGGTCTGGGCTCCCTAGCACATGCACAGAGAACATGGCAAAGACATCTTTGTAGACCTTTATCACAGCCCATTCTTCATTCCCTGCTATTCTTATCCGGGGAGAACGCTGCTCAATGTAAAACAACGAACATAATAAATAACAGCAGGTCACTTTGCAAATGTGGATTTATAGCCTACATCCACCAAATGAGCCTTGGAAATAATTTACCTACCACATATATATACATGCGCGTTGTAATGCATACTATTCTCACCTTCTGGAGGTGAGAATTTATACGTGAGTTTGGGGTGGAATTAATTATGGTTGAGTTTTTTTTTTTAAGCCTATTCAGCTGCAGTCCGGACAGAAATGCTCACTAGTCTTTATCAGTGAAAATTCTGCCGGCTCAGCTCTTACTTTATCAATCATACTTAAAAGTAGTATTTTTCCTATCAAAAGTTTGTCTCTGTCTGGCTTATCATTTAGGTGGGGATGACAGGAATTAAGAAATCTGTAGCTGATTAGTTTGAAAAGTTCCAAGTCTGGGTCTAAGTGGCTCCTGCTCCCTTAGGAAGGACGGGGAGGCCCTACATCAGGTTCAGAGTTAAAGAGGATGGTGACTAATTAAGCAGAGTTATCATGGCGTTTCCATTTTTCAAGTTTCCCAGCTAGTGGAAAATAAAGGCTGAAACTAAAAAACTCAGGGAAGAAAAGAAAAACTGAGCTATAGAATTTTATAGAGAAGACACGTAACAGTACTTCAAATGAGAACCTAATCTCCTAACTGCCAAACTAAATTAAGGACATCCTCAGAAGAAAGAAGGAGTGTCAGGAGTGGACATTTCTATAACAAAGAGGGAATTTCATAATATAGAAATAAAATAAAAATTAAAATTAAATTCTATGGAGTGGACATTTCTATAACAAAGAGGGAATTTCATAATATAGTCAGTGACTTTATTTTGGAACTGAAGTCACTGAGTCCCAGGGAATTCTAGGAAGACTTGGACTTGCATTTCCTTCTGATCACAGTCTTTGGGAAGACCCCACGGTCTCGGTTTGTCAAGCAGGGCCCTGGCACAGCACACAGGCAATGGCTAGAGGCCAGATGCGGATTGCTAGCCAGCCTAGGCCTGGAGTATGTGCGGTAAGAAAGTCATTTTCTCTTGCATCTGCAGAGTGTTTCACAGTTCATGAAGCTCCTCTCTATACTTTGGCTTATTCCCTGCTTGTTCCATCCCTTTGATGAAGTTAGTATAATCATCTTTATATTACAGATGAAGGAAATAAAGCCTAGCAGGTTCAAAAAGCAGTGCCTATCAGACATCTAAACCCAGCAGAGCAGGAATTTGAAACCCAATTTTTTTGTACCACATTCAGTGCTCTTTTGAGATTCAGAGCTTAGTCACCTTCTGCTCATCCAAAGCCTGCCCGCCCTGTAGCTGGAGATAGAAACGCTAATGAACAATGAAGGCATGCTTTTAGAAACTGTGGCATGAGCTTAATACTATCTCTGCATTTCCTTTGTATTCCTCTAGCAAATTCTGTGTACATAGAAGTTTTATTTGAGTTAAAGAGAGTGCCCAGAATTCTTGAGCTTTGCAGCAACATCAGCAAAATCTGTGGAGAGCACAAAATTTAAACCAATCAGTCAGAGCAGGCCAAAATCCTGCTCTCTCTGCAGCAATGTGGCTTTCTTTTCCTTGTATTTCTTGCTTTTTTTTCTTAGTGAGCTTATGTCTCTCCCTAACCAGGACAGAGGCCCTTCTGCAGGCAAAGTCAGTATTTTGTACATTTTATACATCTCTGTCACTGAGATATAGTGTTATATATTGCAGACATATACCACATGCTTATTAAATACAAATTGTTTTGTACAGAACTATCACAAATCTTTGCGAAGTTCACAGTACTTTGACTTTTTAATTTTAATTTTTATTTTTGTAGTTTTGGGGATTGAACCCAAGGAAAGTCTTGCTTAGTTACCACACACTGGCTTCAAACCTACAATTCTTCTATCTCAGCCTCCCAAGTACTGGGATTGCAAGCATGTGCCACTGCGCTTGGTTCTTTTGGCTTTTTATGTCCTGAAGAGTTCTTTTGGACTGCCTCCCCACTCCTCAAAATGACAACATATGTGATGCTTTGGAAACAGAATGCCTTTTAAATACACAGTCAAGATTAAGGAAGCTCAGACTTAGTTCAACCCTGGGTTTTCCCTGTGATGCTAACACAAATGGCCAATTCGGTTAGTTCAAAGAAGTTAATTCAAATAAGTTGTTAGGTGCTTTCCACAGAGATTACTGTGCATCAAAGGCTTTCCTGAAGTTGGATGGTAGCAATGGCTAATAATTTCCCATTAGTAGTACCTAAAATTGGATGAAGGGTATGAAAAACACATTTGGTTACTCACGTTTAAAAAATCCTGATATTTGATTTAATTGAGTAATCTGGCACTGAAGAGTCAAAGACTGCATCTTCAGGTAGCAAAATCATCAGCTAGACAGTTAACATTTCAATGAACTGGGCATGTGGTCTACACTCCAACTTCCCGAAGTGTAGACGGCAACAACATTGATGTGTGCCAATGTCACAATGTGAGCGTGTTAGAAATGCAGAACCTCAGGCTCTGTCCCAGACCTGTTAAATCAGAACCTGTTAATTAAACCTGCAGTTTAGTAAGAGCTGCAGGAGGTGCAAATCCACATTCATGTCTGAGGAATACAGAACTTAACCTCTAACTGTATTTGAGAATATGAAGTGCCTGATTTCACACCAGAACTTTGAATGAGCAGAGATGGAGGAAAATAGCATTCCAAGACAAGATCAGAGTAGCCAGTATGGGGCACTACCAGCTTTGGGGCTCTGGGGGAAGCCATGGCCAGGGGGTTATAATCATCACATCCCAGAGCAAGTTTTTTTTTTTAATAATAGCTTTATTGAGATATAGTTTACATATCATATGCTTCATCCTTTTAAAGGGAACAACTGAATGGATTTTCATATATTCATAGAGTTATACAACTATCATCACAATCATTTTTAATACACTGTAATCATCCCTAAAGTAAATCTGTACCCATTAGTGATCAGTTTTCCATCCCTCCATGTCAGCCTCCAGCTCTGGGCGACTGCTAATCTACTTTCTGTCTGTAAATCTTCCTATTCAGGACTTTTATATAAATGCAATCGTACATTATGGGGCCTTTTGTGACTGCCTTCTTTTACTCAGTATAATGTTTTCAGGGTTAATCCATGTCAATGCGTGTATCAGTACTTGATTCTTTTTAATAGCCCAATAATATTCCATTACATAGGTATGTCACATTTTGCTGATTCCCTCATCTGTTGGTGAACATTTGGATTGTTTTCTAGTTATAAACCCTTATGAATAAAGATGCTACTAATATTCGTGTACAATTTTTTTTTGCATGAACACAAATTTTCACTAGAGCCAGTTTTGATGCTTCAACACAGTGGTGGATGGTGGCTTCCAGCCAGAGACAGGCAGGTGGGCAGGTCTCTTGGGAAGAAGCCAACCTGCTGAGGGAGAGACCCTGTGCCAAGCCCCTGCTCGTTATCCACTGCCTCTGCCATTACCAGCAAATCACTTAACATCTCAGAACCACATCTGCAAAATGGACGCGCATATCGACTACCGCCACCTTGCAAGTTTTTCTTGTGAGTGCCAAATGAAATAATGAGCGTGAAACCATTTTCATTTCAAAATGCTACAATACACAGTCTCTTCAGGATGATTGCTCTTGACATATCACTGTTGTGCTGGCAATCCTTGAAACTGCCAGCAGCTACTGAGCTAATGATCTTTTCTCTTAGAGTTTGAGAGGAGGATCATACGGGATATGGGCGGCCTCTCTCTCCAAGTACTCTAGTTCAGCTCACTGGGACTCTTTGAACCTATTCTTAAGTGTTCCGAGCAATAGACAACTTCTTTGGGGGCAAAGAACCATCCTGCTGGCAATGGCTTGCTATAGAAAAAGGGGGGAAGAATAAAAAGAACTATTGAGTAAATAGACCCCCTTTTTTTTGGTACAGGGCCTCGCTAAGTTGCTAATGCAGGCCTCAAACCTGCAATCCTCCTGTCTCAGCCTCCTGAGTACTGGGATTACAGTCATATCCCACCATGCCAAGTGACCCACTCCCTATTTTCTCCTAGGGGGTGGGAGAATGGATAATGGGGGTGGGGGTGAGAGACCTACTTGACATTTGATGCTGCTTTCAGGAGAAACCAGTGTAGCCACTCCAGTTTTTTTTTTTTTTCGGTACCAGGAATTGAACCCAGGGGCATTCTACCTCCGAGCTACACCCCCGGCCCTATTTTTTATCCTTTATTTTGAAACCGGGTCTCACGAAGTTGCGGAGGGCCTCACTAAGTATCTGAGGCTGGCCGCGAACCCAGATCCTCTGGTCTCAGCCTCCCAAGTACTGGGGTTACAAGCATGCGCCACCACGCCCAGCGCCACTCCAGTTTTCGTAGTGACTATTTGAGATGTTGGGTCATAGTTCTAGCAAGGTGTGTGCCTTGGGATAGGCCAGCAGAAGTCCATTTGGAAAGAGTGGCCCAGGTAAGACTATAACTCTCTCAAGAAGAAGGGAAAAACAACAGAGAAGGAGAAGAGAAAAGTTGCGGAGAGAGAAAAGAGAGCGAGTGAAAACTCATGGCCTCTTCCACCTCTGAGAAGGTGGTGGTCAGGGTGTAGCTCAGGGTGGTTTTGAGTCGAACCAAAGACCCTGAGGCCCATGGATTCCCCTCGAGCCCTGATTTGGCCCCCAGGGACGGAGAGGAGTGCAGCAGCCACAAAGCCAGACTGACTTCATAGAAGGGAGGAGAGAATGTGGTCGTGGGCGGGAGGACCTGTCTGCTTCCTGTTTGGGCCCTTTGCTCGCACAAATGCTGTGGTTTTACTGCTTGTACTTGTGAATGCAATTCCCTGCCGGCAGGATATGTGTGTGGTTAGGGTACCATCTGGGTTAGTGAAATAGATACTCTCAGGTATAGCCGACTAAGAATAGCAAAACGTTCCTAAATTCTTAATCTGGACCCTTTGGGCCCCAAGAGGAGGCACAGAGGTTACATAAGCAAATTATTAAGTCAGGATGAAACCAGACATATGAACATTTTCATAAATTTTTAAAAAAATTTCAGCCATGCTGCAAGAGGCTGAGTCTCGGGCCACTGTCTGAGAAATTCTAGACCCCCCTTGGGTGCTGGAACCTTAGGCAAACACTGCACCTTCCACTGCCAGGGGACCTGCCCCTCTCCTACCCTAGACATCCTGAGCAACATGACTGGACAACTTTTTTTCTAGAACATTCACTTGTTACACTTATACAAAAGGGGAAACCCAGGTTTCATCTGAAGACTTCCCAAGAGTGACGGCACCCATGGTAGTGAGGAAGCAAGCCAGGGGCCCAGAGACTGTGTTCAAAGCCCAGCTCCAGCAGCAGGGAGCACAGGCCCGGGCAGACGACTTCGCCTCTGGAGGCCTTGTCTCCTCGTCTGTACCACAGTGATGAGGGTCTGCCCCACACAAGTGTTTTGAAAGGAGCGCCTGCTTTTGTGCCTGGCACATGACGAGCATTCCGGGGAAGCTAGCTCTTCCCCATCCCCTTGAGAGGATTTTCTCCGGCAACTAAGCCAGCAAGCTGTGAAGCTCATGATCCTTACATGAACGGGAGGTATCAGAGAGTTCTCCCCAGCCAGGCCTCTCTGTGTGATGGAGGACAGGAACCTGTCCCAGCTAACAGCACTCACCTCCCCTGTCGCTCCCAAACCTAGTATCCCACAAAGAAAGCGGGGGCTGGATTCAGAGCCCAGAGCAAATTAAAGTCAGAATACTATGGCGATACGTGCATATCCATGTTTATAGCAGCAGAATTCACAATAGCCAAGTTATGAAACCAACCTAGGTGTCCGTCAACAGATGAATGGATAACGAAAACGTGGTGTATACACAGAATGGAATTTTCCTCAGTCATAAAGAACAAAAAATATGTCATTTTCAGGAAAACTGGATAGAACTAGAGAATATTATGCTAAGTGAGATCAGCCTGTCTCAGAAAGTCAAGGGCTGTATTTTTTCTCTCATATGCAGAAACTAGAAAGAAAACAGGAAACATAAGGGGCTTCAAGTAAAGGAGAAAGACCAGTACGATAGTGGAACCGGAGGGGGAGGGAGTTGGAGGGGGAAAGGGAGTATTGAAGAAGGGAAGAGTTCAAATAATGCTACAACAATACAGGAAGGTATCGCTACCAATCTCACTAACATGTATGGGGAGGAAGGGAGCGGGGGGGGGGAGAGGGGTGGGATGGGGAAAGAAATACACCAAGTGTTGTGTGCATGTACACTTGTATCACTTTGAATCTCATTATGATATATAATTACAATGCACTACTAAGAAGGGGAAAAAAGGAGGCAGGTGGAGGTGTGTGCACAACTACCGAGACATCATGTGCTGAGCTCTAACCAGAGTGCCTGGCCGGGGTCATGACCTGGCACACTCAGCAGCTAGGGCAGGAAAGGACCTCGGTTAATAAGACACCTAGGATCCAATAAATCTCCCGCTCTGCATCTGTGCCTGCTGGGACTGTCAAGAGCAGATGACAGGCGATCCACTTGATAGTGAGGAATGGCTCAGTCCGGAGAAGAAAAGGCAGCGGCAGCGCACTGCATAGGCACAGCGTGCTCAGTGCTGGGAGCAGAGTGAGGCTATGCATGCAACGTGTGCTGAGGATGTGGATAAGGCAAGAGGACTGCAGCTCCAAGGCCATCCTCAGCACCTTAGCAAGACCCTCACAAAATAAAAATAAAAAGTGTGGGGTGTAGCTCAGAAGTAGGATACCCCTGGGTTCAGTACAAAAAAAAGGTGGTGAGTTACATTAAAAAAAATCATAAAAGTGTGCAGGTCTAGGACTCTAATTCTTCATGGTTGCCTTGCAGGAGTTGGAGATTCCAAGTCCGCCCTTCTTCCCCAGGACACGTGGCACACAGAGGTTCAAGGCCAAAGGCTGCATGGAGCACGGGCAGAGAGCTGGGCTCAGCCAAGTGTTTCTGGGGATGTTTTCTTGTCTCTTGAGCCTCGGTTTTCTCATCTGCCCTATGATGTCAATTGTACCACCTGTTCTCTCGCCTTGGCTTACGGTCAGAGGATCGAAGGAGATGATGTTGTTGAAAGGACTTTGGAAAGTCGAAATTTTATTAGAAATGTAAGGGGGCAATTTCTTAGAGTAGTTCTATGTGCTGATAGGTAGAAACATACAAAGACACACTAGGCTACCTGTCACAAGCTTCTTGCATACCTCAAAGTTTGCTCTGGGGCATGGTATCTGTCCACACAACTGAAAACCAAAGTCAGTCGCAGGCAACTCTGTGCCTCCCAGGGACACAGGCAGAGCCCATCACCCAGCATGCTCCCTCCCAGTCTCTGTTCTCTCTGCATAGACATTTACTCTCCTTCAAGACCAATCCCAAGTTGAGAAAGGACACTCCGGAGCAGCCTCAGTCTTGTCTGATAGTCACAGCATGGAACCGCAGACCCTGTAGGTCTGCCCAGAGAAGCCAGGCCCAGAGATGAGCACTAGGACTGTGCCTCGCCCCTCCCCCTTAATCTACAGGGACACAGCCAGTGTCACAGCCTGAGCCACATCGACCGCCTTGCAGATTACCTTGTGGTGATGAGTTTCCCATGCATGGATTCATTTACCATGCTTCAGTGTGAGTAAGCTAGGCTAGGGCTCTGGCCCCCAGTTCCTGGTCTGATATCTGTCTGCCATTCTCTGTCCTTCACCTGCCACTCCCACATTCAAATCCAGTTCTCCTGGATTTCCAAATAGCACCTTCTCTTCCACGATAGCCAGTGTACTCACCTTCTGAGCACACCATGAGCAGGCTGCTCCCACCTAACTCACGGTGCGCTAAGTGGTCACAATACATTGCAGCTGATGTGACAATGTGTGACTTCTGAGACAGGGTCATAAAAGCGCACTGAACTTCTGCCTTGGGCTCGTGGATCAGTCACTCTGGGAAAGCCAGCCACCTTGCCACGAGGACACCCAAACAGCCTCGGGAGGCCTGGGTGGAGAAGAACAGGAGCTTCCCAAGAGAAGTTGGCACCACGGACGGGCCACCTTTGAAGCTGTTCTCTGGGTCCAGTGGAGCCTTTCTATGACGATGGTCTGGTTCACCTCTGATTGCAACCTCATGAGAGGCTGCAGCCATGCTGCTCCTGGATTCTTGATTCACAGGAAGCATGAGAGAATAAATAGTTATCCTAAGGCTGCGGATACTTATTATACAGCAATAGGTAATCGATATACCAGCTCTTCTAGTTCCTGGAGGTAGTGTTCCACCTACCCATTGAAGACCTTGTTACATCGGGGAGGACAATCCACAGCCTTCCACCTGGGCCTGGCCATGTGCTAATGATTGCTAATTCTATCCTGTCCCTGTTACTCAGTCTTGCTGTGAGTACAAAAGCCAACCTTTTGTACAGATTCTGAAATAAAACTCTAACTAAGCAGGATCCACATTACCAAATCCAAACTGGCACTAAGAAGATACTCATAAGGCTGAAGTTCCCAGGACCCAAGCAGCCCTGTGGACTGCGCTTGATCGGGAGAAAGTCAAATGCCTTTTGCATAGAGCCTATGTCCATTTCATAGGGCTTGGTGTACGTGAGGGTTTGGCTTATGTGTCTGGCCCACCGCTGGGCCTTTGTCCTGGCCAAGGGATAGACTTTCTGCTCCGAGGGCTGCAGCCTGATATTGAGCCACACATGGCTCTTTTGCCTCAATACACTTGACCCAGTTCATTCCCAGGAAACAGTGAAATGAAATGCCATGATGTCATCAGGCGCTGCGCAGCTGCAGACTGCCTGTCCATCATGGTTGCACAGTTGCAGAGGGATCATCACCCGTGCAGGCTGGAGCCCCCAAGAAGGAGGAGCCAGGGGGAAAGGTGAGCAAGGCAGAGGCAAGGGAACCCGAGCCAAGTGCCCGGCCTGCAGTCCTGACAGGCCCTGACAGCAGCTGCCAAACTGGACTAAGTGGATATGATAAATGGCCTCCTCTGCCATCTTGGGTAACAGCTTCAGAAATGCAGTGTCATCATCAGTGTCCTCCCGCGTTCATTTTCAAATGCCAACCTGAAATGGAAGCTCTGAGGCCCCCAACGTTACACAAAAATGGATTTCATATCCACGTATTCACTTACTTGGGCTCCTTCTCCCTCTCCCCACTGCCAAACTGCTCTCTTGAGATAGCTCTAATCTATAGTCAAATAATAACAGAGCAAGGGGTAAACCAAAGCAGGGCGGGACCTGGAGACAGCCTGCCATTGGGAAGAGATGGGAAGCCACAGAAAGGAAGGAAGATGAGCTTTCCAGGTGGACGCGAGCCAGCCCAGGAGGTGCCCGTGTGTCAGGCCTGTCCCTGCCGGAAAACAGTGCGGACCACAGTGAGTCCTCATTTGTCTCTCCCACTTCTGCCACTTAACTTTCCCCCAGAACCAGGTTTTCTGTCTCCCCTGGGTTGGAATGAAAAAACTTGGGGAATGTTAAGGAGAATCTATGGTCATGACTTTCGGGTTCGAAGTTGGAAACTGCTCTAGGAGGTTCCCCATATGATGCCAGGCCTGGTCCAGGCCTGAAGGCCATCCCCCTCTGTGGGAAGGAGCTCTGGGAACACCTTTCCAAGCGTGATCCACGAGTCAAGCAAACCTTGGCCACACTGGTTACCACTGATACACTGGCTTTTTTTTTTTGCGGTACCGGGGATTGAACGCAGGGGCGTTCTACCTCCGCACTATGCCCCCGGCCCTATTTTTTATACTTTATTTTGAAACCGGGTCTCATGAAGTTGCGGAGGGCCTCACTAAGGAGAAAGAGAGAGAGAGAGAGAGAGAGAGAGAGAGAGCGCTGAGGCTGGCTGCGAACCCGGATCCTCCGGTCTCTGCCTCCCAAAGTACTGGGATTACAAGCGTGCGCCACCACGCCTGGCCTTTTTTTTTTTTTTTAGTAGTGGTTTGGTGATGGAACCCAGGGGCATTCTACCACTAAGATACACCCTTAGCCCTATTTTATTTTTTTCTTTTTGAAACAGAACTTTATTAAGTTGCTGAGAACTTTGCTAAGTTGCTGAGGCTGTCCTTGAATCTGGTATCCCCCTGCTTCAGCCTCCCAAGTAGAGAGATTACAAGTGTGTAACACCATGCCTGGCTCACTGGCATTTTTAAAAGAGCTACCTCTTGTCCACAATAGATGGCAACTGTGCTCTCTGCTCACCTACGAGCAGAATAAAAATGATAAGAAGAGCAATCCATCCTTACAGAGCCCTAATAATGCAGGCAGTGTTGTACATGTTTTGTAAATATGGCTTCATTTAATCTTTATCACAAATCTAGGATGGGAGAATTCCTGATATCCTCATTTACAGACAAAGAGACCGAGGTTCCAAGAGTTGAAGTAACTGGCTGGCATGTAGCAGAGCTGGTGCTGAGCCCAGCACTGTAGCTCCCACTGTGACGCTGGATTTCCACTGCACAGACTCACCCCAAACATAGACTCATTCCAGGAACCTTGCACAGGCCACACGGCCCACTCCTGTCTCTCCTCACCACTCCCCTGGGGCACAGAGACAATTCGGGTTTGTCCCTGCTAAAGGAAGGAATCAAAGTCGAGTGGCCCCAAAGCCACTGAGCCAGCACCCATGGCCTCGTCCTGTTGCTGGTTGTCTCTTTTGTTTTCTTTTTTTTCCAGCACGGATTTTCCCTTTCTTCATTCTTTTTGGCTCTGGCACATGGAAGTAAACTAGTTTGCTTTCCAGATCTGCTATGGGTAAGTGACCCAGAAACGCAGAATGCAACATAACAGTTCAAATTTTACCGAAAGGCTGCCTCGTGAGCTGTCACAGTGACCCCAAGCCCAGGAAACCGGTGCCAGGGTGGCTCCCAGCCCTTCTGCTTAGGAGCTGCATGCACCGGGTTAAGTTACAGATATGTACCTGGGCTTAGACTCCTCATCTGTAAGACGGGAACTGACAAAATCCCGCCCTGTGGGGTGGTTGTGTTGAGGGCACACCATGTGACACGTGTGTGTAAAGCTCCAGTCACAGTTCTGGCTTCGTGTGAGTGCTATTAAGGGGTTGCAGCTGTTAGGTCTGAAATGAAGAGTTTACTTCTGTGGGGAAGTGCCCATTATTTTCCCCATCTCCTTCATTTTCAGAAATGGGGACTTCTAAACCTTTTAGTCGTGTACCACAGTTGACTGGCCATCTGCCCACTTTATGTGGAGGCCTGGAAGAGTCACACTGATTGACTTTAGAGGGCTTTACAGGCACTGATAACAAAGACCAGTCATTTGGCAGCAGACAGAATGAGGAATGCTATTTTCCCCAGTCCTGTGCTAGCATGCTTTTTTTTTTTTTTTTAGCAATCCACCAGGCCCCTGAGCCCAGGAACTGATCCCTTGTAGTCCACTGTCCCTGAGCCTGGTGAAGAGAGCTGTGCTTGTGACCTCCCCACCCCCAGCTCCTCTGGACTGCTCATCCCTCCATGCAGCTAGGATGGGCAATGTTAATATTAGACTCCAAAAGAGCCCCTGTACTTTTCACAGTTTACATCCGTTTTCTCCCTAATTGGGTCTCTAGAAATGTTTTCTATAAACAGAGGGATTCTCTAAGATGTGCTGAACAAAAAAACAAATGATGAATGAATTATCCAACTTGGGATGAAAAATGGACTCAGGATGAATAGATGCCAGCCCCTTCTAAGTTTCTCATGGCCTAATTGGCGCTGTGGTTCCTGGACTGGATTAGAGAAATCACCAATCTGACTCCACCTGCATATTCTGCACAAAGCTATTCACACAGAGAAGGGTGGCCGGCAGGACAGGGGTTGAGCCTAAGAAGTTGGCCTGCCAGGGTACCTATGGGAGCCAGTTTAACCAGGGAAGCAGAGCCCATGCTCACAATTTAAAGCAGAAAAAATTTAAGAAAATGGTCACACAGGTTCAAGGGGGGAGAGGCAGAGGGAAGAGTCTGAAAGGGAAGTAGTTTTATTCAACATTGAAAACTTACAACTACTTTTGTAGTCCTGTCACAGGAGAAGGGTTGGTTCTGTTAAAGGATGCAGAGGAATTCCCAGTGCGGGAGAGAGGGGACTGCAACTGAGGATCAGCGGGGTCCTTGGCCTACATGATGGAAAAGAATTTCAGCACCAGCCAATCAGAGTCATATGCAGAGATTTATTTAGGTAAGCAAGAAATACACAGTCAAGAGAGTATGTGAGCCATCTCCAGAGCGAGAGAGGCGGTGTGTGGCTCTTTTATAGGAGACTTTGTGAGGAGCAGATAGGAGGTAAGTAAGGATGACATCAGTCTGGTGGTCACAAATGATTTAGGGTGCTTTGGTCATCTTTAGGGTCCTGGACCCTCTGCTGTCTTCTCGATAGGTATCTCTTTTGTTTAACAGTGCCCAAGGAGATTACTCTTTTGTTAAACTATTCAAGAGTGCCCCAGTAATCTGGCACTCTTAGCCCAGCTCTCTCTCCTGCCTAATTCTTCCTAGGTTGGATAATTAACAGTTCAAGATATTTGGTAAGTGCATACTTTCCAGTATGCCGTCCACTCACATTTCCAGATCTTTTGTGTGGTGTCTGTTGTCTGGTCAATAGATGCCTCTTTGAGGAGAGTTGGGACAGTGGTCAGGGGAATTAGTAAAGACTTGTAAATTTCTCAAAAATTTGGGACTAACAGGCCTGGCTGGACAGTAAGGGTATTGGGAGATTTTGCCACAGGGTTCCATATTAAAGTTACATTTTCCTTTTTCTCCCTTTATGTCTCCTTTC
Source organism: Glis glis (assembly GCA_004027185.1). NCBI lineage: Eukaryota > Metazoa > Chordata > Mammalia > Rodentia > Gliridae > Glis > Glis glis. The sequence goes on from PVJS01000989.1 coordinate 107,945, forward strand.
TACCTATTTCTCCTATCCTCTTCATTTCCATCACTTAGACCTGGAAAGTGATGAGTTCAACCTTTGTTCTGCTGAACAGGTTATACTGAACAAAGCCAGGCTGGCTTTCCCTTGGTCTCCAGGTGATCTGAGCTGAGTAGAGGCTTCCCCATGGATGTGATGGGTTTGCAGTGATCACGGAGGAGGCTTGAGAGTGCAGTGGCATCCTCCACCCGCCAGCAACAGGTCCTGATGTCCTCCAGCAGGTCGTGGGGGCTATTCTAAAAGCCTGGTATACATGGATCCTCCAAATCAACCTACTGCCAGGCTTTGCCAACCCTTGACCATGACAAAAAGGGATCAGCTTAAAAAACCCGTTCAGATGCTACAATTGGCACCCTGCAAGCCAAATCATTGAGCAGAAATTAGTGGAGCTGTTTTGATTAAATTGACCAGAAAATGTGGAAGCCAAACTGTCATTTGCAAGGAAGCTTTGACAATCCCATGAGCTGAGTATTCTGAATGTTTTCTTTTTCTTTCTTTCCCTCCCTCCCTTCCTTCCTTCCTTCCTTCCTTCCTTCCTTCCTTC